>PVJX010017487.1:0-38247 GCA_004027295.1 Dolichotis patagonum
GTAGTCAAAGTGCCTCGTCCTGCCAGGTCCTTATCTGGACAGGAAAGCAGAGCCACCTAAGTCACTTACACAGCCATCCCTGTACCATAAACCGAGTCCACCCCACATGAAGCTGGTCACACCACACTGGCCTCCAGGACAGTGCTCAGAGTTGCGACAACACTTCTACCTAAGGAACCGTGGAAAAGTGGCATAACAGACAGGAAAGAGGACTGAGACTTAGCTCTTACTGCCTCCAGGACAGTTTTTTCATCTTTACATTAGACAAAATCTGGACCCGAATACCTTAAGGTTATTTTTAGTTTAATATTTCTGCAGCCTAAATAAAAGGATCACCTGGCTGAAGTTTACTTTCTTAACTGCAAAGATTTGGGAATTCAGTAAGTAAAAGTATGTTAACATTTCGGTCATTTGCACTAAACAGGAAAATGTCTGATGCACTAGACAGTGCATACTTGAAACTTTGCTTGCTCATCTTAGCTATTTTCAAATGATATATTTTTTAGTATTTTTGAGGAGCTCTACCTTTGGCTACTACCTGTTTATAAAAGGATGTGGCATCTAGCTAGTATGAACTGTGAGTTCAATGCTGTAAATAAATACCCAGAAAGGACAGAAACTCCAAAAGCTGCAGCATTGTTGTAGAGTCACTGTCCTAAGCATTCACAGCTCTGAGAGTCTCATTAGGTTAAAGATGAATGGGCTCACATCGCCTGCCACCTCACACTGATTAAACACACAGGGTTAGTTAGGCACGTCCCTTAAAATTTTTTTAATACTCATTATTCCCACCTTATGAGATGAGAAACCAAAGTTCAAAACTATTGAGTAAATCACCTAAAATCATACAGATTTTAGAAAGAGACAGAGGTCAGCTCTAAATCCTGTTATTTCTAATTATAAAGCTGATTTGCCCCAGTATCCTTAAGGATAGTCCAAAAGATAACCTATATCAGAATCCCTTGGGTTGCCTGCCAATATTGATTCTTGGGCCCTAGGTCAGGGTTTTCAAACTAACGTTTGTGTATGCACATGTGTGTGTGTGTGTGTGCGTGTGTGCTTTTGTGTGTACATGTTATGGGGAGAAGGGAAAGTGGGGAATCCAGATTTTTAAAAAAAAAACAGATTTTGCAAATGACTATTTTGCATATTTGAATTTGAGAATTTTATACAATACAGTATCATGTTGTCTTTTTAAATAAAATATAGAAGAACTTACATAAACCTAGCAATGAGAAACTAAATTCTCAGAACCCCCCCCCCCCAGAGAGTTAGCATGGAGTAAGAGGAAATGATTCTAGATTAAGAGGCCTCATCCTGTGTCTCCATAACTGGCTGAATTTGAAAAGGAACCAGCTTGCAGAGTGCCCTGTGAGTGGGCCAGGTCTAAGTTTGCACTGATAAATTCTTGCTCTTTGTCTCTTCTGGCTGACCTTAATCTCTCGTTGATATACTTTTAATCAGGCACAGGGTGTAATAACACAAGCTAAAGTATGGTTCTTATTTTGGGCTTCTAAAAAAACAGCCTTGCTACATCAATTAGAGTTGGATACGTTCCTGATTGCCTACATTAATTGCACGCCTGCAAACTATTTCTTCACCAAGGAATAGTTTTATAGATAATGAAAATATCTAATACTTCTGTACACCATGTGCCAGATACTACTGTAAGAACCTCAGTGGTATTGTCTTTATTAGCAGTCAGGCAGCATAGGCAGAAAACTTTGCTTATTGCCCTGATTTTATAGAGCAGAAACTAAGGCACAAAGAGGTTAAGTAAATTTCCCAAGATCTAACAACTACAAGCAGGAGAGGTAGAATTCAAACACATGCAACTGAGCTGCTTTGTACTTCTAACAATGTTTTAATGCTTAATTTTCCTTATGTCATTGTTTTATGGTGACAAACATCTTCACATTTGTGTGGAATTTTCAAGGACTAAAATCTAACAAAGATTCAATGGACTCAGCTTTGTATTTGTTACACACACACATGAAAACGACCTATAAAAACTAAACTATATTTTAATGTCCATTTGCCTTATTTCCATTAGCACAGTACCGAACTTCAGTCAGCAATTATTTTAGAATTATGTAATGCAAGTTTTAAACTCAAATGTCACTGTAAATATTAAATCAACCTGCTAAAACAGTGGAATGTAAATATATCACTTCTCTGGTTACCTCAGCCCTTCTAAAGTTTATCTGAATTACTTTAATGATAAATTATTTCTGAACCACTAGAACTTAAATTAATTTAGACTTTCCATTTTATAATAAGCCCCTATGACATCACTGCTGAGATAAAGAGGATTTCATTAACTTACACAGTTATAATTTTTCCATTGTCTTCTTAATATTTTGCTTGTTGTGTTAGTTACTTTTCTCTCGCTGCTGGGACACAATACTCAACACCCAAAATTAAGGAAAGAAAGGTTTATTTAGCTCACAGTTTGTGGAAGTTTCAGTACAAAATCAACTGGCTCCAAAGCAAGGTGACAGAGGGGCAACCATTCATGGCAGCAGAGGACAGCAAAACAACACAAGCAAAAGAGATGGGCAAGCCTCTTCCTCCCTTATATTGTGTGCAGGCTGTCCGCCCTAGGGTGAGTCCTTTACACCCTACCATCTCTGTGTCCTCCTCTAAACAGGCTGAGGATGTTACAAAGGGAGGACCCTGGCTCCCTGCTGAGTCCCTTAGTTAAACCTCTAAACTTCTTGAGTTGACACAATGTATCAACCATTACACTCACTGACAAATAAAACTGGTACTTTTTCATGTTATACAGCATATTGCTAAGCTCATTATACTTTGAAAACATACTGTTAAACTATTCCTTTGAAGAGCCAGGACATCAGCTGTGACAATCTATAGGAAAGGTCACAGGTTGCATACAAATTTTTCTCCTGTTTGTATGAAGACCTGACCTATCTGACAACCGGCTGTGTCTCCCTGTGCACTCTCACATTGTGGCTGCTTCTCATCAGGAAAAATGCAATAATCTGAATTTTCCAAAGTGTCTTAAGAAGATGCACCCTTTGCTGGAGTTTAGAAGTGGGCAGTATTTCTTCTTGAAATGTATGATTTATCTTAATGTACCAATAAAAGATGCAAAAATATCTCTGTCTCCCCCCCTTCTCATTACTTTGATTGTATGTTGGTTGTTAAATTAAAATCTATGCTAACGTGTTTTATTTTTATAAAAATCTAAGTGACCTATCCTTAAATCCTTAATGAACAAACATAATATAACACAACACTGCATCGAGCCTAAATTAAAATGATTGCAAATAAAATGGGAACACTTCAGAGCTACTGCTTAGCCAGATGAGTCAAGCATTTAAGCAACTTGCATACTACCAGAAAATCATGTATGAACAGCAAATTTTAAAAAAAGAGTAAATAGTTCAGTAGGATGTGAGTGACACCAATAGCCCTTGAAAAAAAATTATCTTATTTGAAAGAAGTGTCTTAGTCCATTTGAACTGTTATAACAAAATATATTAGAGTAGGTAATTTATAAATAAGTCTATTTCTCCCAGTTCTGGAGACTGGAATGTCCATGATTAAGGTGCCAGCAGACCATCTTCAGGGACTCACCTGTGCTTTCCAGATGGCCCCTTATTGCTCTGAACTGGCAGGAGGCACCCACAAGCTCATGTCAACTTCTTTGATAAAGGCACTATTCATGTTTGTGAGGGTGGAGCCCTCCTGAAAGTCATCCTCCCAAATCCCCAACCTCCTAATACTAACACACTGGGGATTAAATATCAACTTGTGAATTTTAAAGGAATAAAAATATTCAGAACATAGCAAAGAAGAATATCAAATATGTATCAGAGGCATAAGATCCATGACTAGCATCTGGAAGGACACGTGCAAATACTAAATTTCCATCCTGATTTCAAATATCATTAGGTGCCTCCTATATGCTGTACAGAGGATACTGCTGCTATTTGTCAAACTGTTTATCCTACATTTTTAATAGACTTTTAATTTTACCATCAAAGAGCTGAAGA
Source organism: Dolichotis patagonum (assembly GCA_004027295.1). Classification (NCBI taxonomy): domain Eukaryota; kingdom Metazoa; phylum Chordata; class Mammalia; order Rodentia; family Caviidae; genus Dolichotis; species Dolichotis patagonum. The sequence goes on from PVJX010017487.1 coordinate 4,020, forward strand.
AGGCCTTTCAAAATATATCTGATAGAACTGGGGTTTGAAGGAATTAATTCAGGAGTTCATATTTCCAAAACCACATTGTTTTCATCTTAATAACCATAAGAAGTAGGGGATATAAATTAATTCCACAAAGCCTTAGTTTCCTTGTCTACAAAATGAGTAATAATAGCACCAACTCCATTTGATTGCTAAAATAATTTTGATTATAAAATTAAACTTCTTAGAATAGTCCTCATCACATTCTAAGTTTTTTTATTTTGCTTTGTTTTTGGATATGAGGAATTGAATTCAAAACCTTGTGCTTGCCAGTCAGGCACTGTGGCACTGAGCTATATCCCCAGCCCCACATATACTAAGTTTCCAATAAAAGTTAATAAATGCCAACATTTTATCTAAGCTTCTAATCAATTTAACAAACAACTGCATAAGACCTATGCAGAGATCTTACTATTATTAGCCATTTTGCCTGAGAAGTAGTTCTGGTAGCAAGGGTGAAGTTTTGTGGTTAAGCGCGTGATTAGTATGCTCAAGGCCCTGGGTCCAACCCACTGTGCCACAGAAAAGGAAGAGGGCAGGAGGACAAAGAAAAGAAAGGAGGGATGGAGGGATATAACTTAAGGGAGGGAGAGAGGGAAGGAAGAGGCTGGTACTCTAAGAAGGATATTCATTTTGTGTCAAAGTTGTGGACTTACTGATATAACTTAAGGGAGGGAGAGAGGGAAGGAAGAGGCTGGTACTCTAAGAAGGATATTCATTTTGTGTCAAAGTTGTGGACTTATTGATATAACTTAATGTATTCTTAGGGAGTTATTTTACTTTTTACTTGCTTTTATTTTATAACATATAAGCATTGGGTTATTGTATAATAAGTGCCTTTACAATATGAGAAAACGTATTTGCTCAAGACCTAGGTGGTTTCCAGTATTTTTCCTTAATAACTCTAAAGGAAAACCCTCCAGGATGGTAGCTTCACATCTTCCTCATTATCTGTTGTGTTTTCATTCAAACAAATGGAACTGCCTGTTACACCTGAACCAAGTTAAGTCAAGTATCTCATTAAGGATGCATTGGTTTGCTATGCTCTTTTGGTTTGTCTACTATTAGACATCATGAATTACTTTTAACAAAATAGATATCTGATTTTTGATGTCTGATAAGCAGTTGAAGACTAAAATATCTATATGCCCTTTTAAAATTTTGGGAAAGGTGTTATCTGTGTACCTGGCTTCATTTTCTACAGTAGGGAACCAAAATACAAAGGATTATATGGAAAACTATAAGAGAAGGAGAACTTGAGATGAATGAATAAGAATTCACTAACTCTTGAGAAAGTAAATATCATAAAGTATCATGTGCGTGACTGTACATCTGTGTGTGTGTGTGTGTGTGTGTGTGTGTTTCAAGGTACAAGAGGGAAGGGGAGGGAGAGGAGGGAAAAGGAATTTTAAAAAGAATTAAGAAATGTCATGTACATGGACCAACTCCTCATGATGAATGTAATGATATACAGCAAACAGTTACCAAAAATAAATAAATAAAATGTGTTGGGACTTTATAAATATATTTAAATTCATGTGCCAAAATAAAAAATAAAATGTCATTCCAAAGGCCCTACCCTTGCAGATAATCGGTAGTATGGGTCCACGAGGGAAAGATAGATGACTTCACATATGACAGACAACATACCAAGCTGAGGTAATCATCAGGAGGGAAAAAGGATTTATTAAACCATAGGCAGAACAGTTCAAACCAGGCCATCTGACACGAACACAGCCCAGACACAGAAGCAACACTAAGCCTCACATAGAGCAGGAATTCAAGAAACATCAACGGACAATAAATGAACTTGATTCTGGTCTACAAAAGAATAGAAGCTGCAAAGTAATTCGTGCTATGTGTGTGTGGCTGGTTTGTTGTTTGGCAGAATGACAATCAATTAACATCTCTTAAACTCAATTTTTTCTTTAGGAAAATAAATATGCCTATCTTAATTTAATAATTCTTCCTACCTCAAAAGGCTAGTATGACTCTCAAATGGAAGCACCGTGAACTATTTACCCATGTTGTACAATGTTAAGTCATTTTTTTCACTTTCTTTAAAAAAAATTAAAAGTCACTGGCATGTTTGCCTAATTGTGTCCCCGTCGATGTACTTGCACACGTCTAGTATGGGGTGAGGTCAAGGGTGCAGTGGAAACTGGAGAGGTGAGCACTGGTGTACAGGAGGACACCGGAGTGGCTGCCATCGTCTTAGACTGTGATGATTCAGAGGCATTGTCTGCAGAGCCAAGCGTCATCTTTACTTCCCTCTCTAAGTCAAGCCCTGGATGATTTATAGGAAACGAGGTGTGGAGACTCCCCAAGGGAAAAGGTGAGAGACAGCAGTTACACCCCTAAATTGAAGAACAGTCACTACAAGTTCAAAGTGCAAAAAGCACACGTAGTTACTAGTGATTGCTTTAACCTTCACTTGCTCTCCGAGCTGGCAGTGTGTGAGAAAGGTTGCCTCTTCTGCTAGCAGAGGGCTGAGGGGGGATGGCAAGACAGAACATAAAGTGGAACCAGAATTTCCTAGGTTAAATATTCATTATATGTGGGTGGTATTTTTTAAACATATCCAGGAGTTGCTATTGAAATGCAAATGTGTATTACTGCCAGGAGGGAGATGTTGTTAAAAAAAAAAAAAATTAGAGAATACCCAGAGCTGGAAATTGCCTCCAGGGTCCAAGACAGATGTTGGGCAAGAGCAGGAACAGACAGGGAGCACAGGAAGAAGAGAAGAGGAATGAGGATGAAAAAGACCAGAATGAAGTAGAAAAGGCCAGCAGGACATCCCACAAGAGCTGACTTAAACGTCCCATCTGGGCCCATCCTTTGTCACCCACCAAGAAAGAGCAATCAAAAAGTAGTGAGAAGATGGGCAGCTACTGAGCATGGAAACAGCCCAGTACAAGCAGAAGCGATCCAGCTGACCTGTGCAGCCTCAGCAGTCCATCTAAAAAGATGTCACACCTTGTGAACGACGGAACAGATGTTCCCTCTGCTTACAATAAAAGCTGGGTTATAAGTGGCATAGCCTTAGTGAACCCAAGCTGGGGTTCACTAGAGTTTTACAGAGGAGAAGAATGGCTGAATACAATAATATGTATTGGAGAGATTTTCCACTAACCTTTTCTACCAGCCGAATGGAAGTAAATGAAGCTGAAGTCTTACTAAGGATGGGTCTGTAAAAAACCAGTCATGCTGCCCATCCTTTCACCACTCCCCTCCCTAAGACTTATGAATAAAAATAGCAGCTACATAGGTTTATATAAACTTCAACTGAATCACCAGTGAACCATTGCTATTTCTGGAGAGTTTAGTGGATGAACGCAAAATACTAAGGAAATGCTAAGGAAACGGGAGAGTGTGTGTGTGTGTGTGTGTGTTGGATAGAATGGATAGTTAGAACTAATTTCAAATGTCACATCTTCCTAAGATGCAGTGTCTTTTTATGTGAGTCTCTCTGTGTTAATATACAATAAAACTGTATTTTCATTTAAAGGTTATATCCAAGCAAAATGAAATTTATAATGTTTTCTAAATGAATTTATTCTGTTTTAAAATGATGTATAATGTGTCATACACCACTCTAGGTCCCAAGGACAGAGCAATGAGCAAAGATGGACACAGAGCATCAGATCATAGAAATGTGAGGATGTTCATGTGACTCCCTGAAATTTCATGCCTGGAGGGTCTAGGCCCTCACCCTCAATGACATGAGCAATGAGAAACCGTTCAATGTGACTTTCTCAACAAAGAGTTAAGAGCAATTCAAATTGCAGAAAAACAAATGCCTTAGATCTTCCCACAATGGATGGATGGGAGAAGGGATCAAGCATGTGAAAGATAAGGACATTTTCCTGAGGTCATTGCATTAACAGTTATGAGGACAAAGACATGTGAATTCGAGTGCTGTCACAGACTATATATTAGGGAAAAAAGAGGATCAGATCTTTGCCAGAACTGATAAGAATTTCCAGCATCTAGAACCAGAGGACAAAGGAAAAAGTATAAAATATGACTAGAAGTTTTTGGTTAGGAAAGTCCACAGGATAGATTCTAATGTCCTAACATTAATCTTCCACAGAAAACTAAGAAACCAGTAATTTCATTAAGTTTTCCTTAAACAAGTGGTACTGAGAAGGCAAAGCGGGACACTCCCAGCTCTCCAGGCACTGGGCTACAGTGGGGCTGCTGCAGTCACTTAGCCTTGATTCATCAGTAAGATCCTCAGTGCCTTAGAACTGACAGCTTGCTTTACAATTAGTAGAAATACATTTCGTGCGTGTGTGTGTGTGTGTGTGTGTGTGTGTGTGTGTTTCTCTCTCTCTCTCTCTCTCTCTCTCTCACACACACACACACACACACCCCATGTTGGAAGAAGAAAAACACTTTTGAGAATGAGTCCCTGTTTATTTTTAAGCACATTCATTCACAGACCAGAGATTGTGTTGGAATACAACTAGGTCTCAGGTATACCAAATTAAGGTCAACGGGTAAGCCTAAGGACAAAATATTTTAAAACTAGATCAGAAAGAACTTTCTTTTTCCTGCTAACCCTGTTCTACCACTTACTAGCTGTGTGGCATGGATAAGAGAGGCAACACGTGCAGCGTTGAACGCTCATTAAACTGGGAGCTACACAGGTTTTTCTTGAAAGTCCTCTTTGTGGTGAGCAGTGCTCCTGCAGTTCACCGGCCCCAGGGGAAGAGAGAAGATAACACAAGGTAATAATACTGAGACACAAAGATGACACCATACGTTGAGGGTATTATCAGGAAAGACCTGGAGGATGCTCTAGGCTATGGAAACTTCGCGAAGAAAATGAAATCTGAAAGAGAATCTTCCCTCATACATCTGATACGGCATCTCTCCTTTAACAGAGAATCAGGACCTATCATCAGCAGGCTAAACCCACTGGGCTGGCCTGTAAATGTAATTTGAGACCAGCCTTCAAATCTTAAATTCAAAACTGTGTTCTTTCCACAGAATAATAGATATTCTTCTAAGAATAGGGTTGGGAGTTGCGGATGTGAAGATATTATCTTTCGTAGGAGAAATTATTAGAAAGTTTGGAACAGCTTAAAATAGTTGCACAATATTCATGCTCCCACATGGATAGTTGAGAATACACACTGATAAAGGACATTTTAAAATAGTGATATGAGAAGTCTAGATTTTTGCAAGTATGTGTGTTCTGACTTAGGTTTTTTCTTCAATTTTTTTTTCTTTTAGAAAGGTTTTATTGGTCTTAACAAAGCACAATTAAAGGGTTATATTCAACCATGCAAGCATTTAGAAGCTTACTGATTGATTTTTCAATGTTTTTTATTCTTATAATTACAAAAATTGGATCAATAAGTGTCTTTTGGAATGGTGGTTACTTGGTTGTATCTATAATTACATTCAACTACACAGAAGAATTCACAATAGACATAAAGAAACAATTGCTACACTATGTTCTCCTACAATAACATTCCAAAATTACAAAAATGTTTTCTGGGATTTCTTTGAGGTATAGATTTTCTTTTTCCATACCAGGGAATTGAATCAGGTCATTGTATTAAGGCATGTTTCCAGAAATTTTTTAAATAAAATCTATTTATTCTGAAATAAGCTTTTTTGTAAGTTGATAATTTGCCCAGGAGGGCCCAAGTTTTCAATTCTCCTGCTTCAGCCTCTCAGACTGCTAAGATTATAAGTGTGTGACATCACCCCCAGTTTGAGATATAGTTTGCAACATGCATTTTTAAAGGTGTCTTTTAGAAATAATACATTGGAACAACATAGTAAAATTTGCATTAAATGATCTCTAAAAACAATCTAACTACAATATACTGAGTTTCTATTTTGTACCAAGAACATTATATTATCTGTCTTAATCCATATAATATCCTTATGACACAGAGGCAATTCTCATTTTTCATGGTAGTTATGTTCTGTAAATTCTCCATGAACATTGAATTAGTGAATACTAAATCATTGCATCTGAGGATAAATAAGATTAGATTCTTGGGAGACTTGTCACAATATTTTCATCAACCAATGGACTGTAAAGCTTGTTTTATGTGTGTTTCTGTCTAAAGCCACCTTATCTAACATCCTCATATATTGTTGATTCATTAACACTGACCTCACAGCCAATAGCGTCATAACTCATGCCTGGAATGAGCTTATCTAACACATGCACTTTCTCCAGAAGTACTTAGCTCGGCTTTCTCGTGCTTCAAATCACTAGGCAGAACTTCAGCACTGTGCTTGGGGATGGTTTCAAACAGCAGAAGCACACAAAACAACGCGGAAAACATGGCACTTAATAGACTGTGGAAAAGACAGCTGTGGACTGTGTAAGAGCTACAAGAGACAGAGTGATACCTTGTTCTCTCTCTGCTGGGAATGTATACAGGGCGACCAGTGAGTGTCACCATCTGGTGCAGATCCATAAATGGCTGCACAAGAGTCCTGTACTCATGATACAAATTAATTTTGCAACCAAGCAAATTTAGAAACATGGAATTTATGAAGAATCGATTTTGTGATTGTAGTTAATATTGCTACTATGTAACGGGGATATAGAAACTAGAGAGTTTACATAATTTACTCAAGGGCATCCAGCTAGGAAGTAATTGGCTTAATAATTATTCAGACTTGGTCTCATCGAAGGACTTTAACCTTAATTCGTTTTTGCAAATAATGAGATGGAAGGATTAGAAATGCAGGCTCCAGAATCTGAGTGGTTGGTTCAAATGTTAATTCTATCATGACTTGGGAATATCAGGTAAGACTTCTAAGCCTGATTATCTCACTGATGAAAGGGGACCATAGCAATCACAACACAACTGGGTGCTGATGTGTGCAAGTAAACAGTCTTGTACAGTGACAAGCACAGTTCTTGTATATGGACATATTCAGGGAACACTTAAACTCTCCATCGCCCACTCTGCAGTCCCATATGTTCAATACCAACCAAGAGAAACGTTGAAATGGGAACACGACATTTTCTAGCCCCCTAAAGGCCTAGCAAGTAACTCCTAACAAGGGTTGGAGAGGGGTAACCAAGCAGATTCGACCAAAGAGTACAAAGATCTGTTTATGCCATATGAACAAATTCTAAAGGTCTGCGAGCTGAACAACATAGTGATAGAGTTAAGAATACTACATTGCATACTAAAAAGTTGTGCATATGGAAGGCCTTAAGTCAAACATTCTTATCAAACAAAAGGAAGAAGAGGAGGGAACTTTTCCAGGTGATTATTAAGTTTTAGGCATTGCCTCTGAGGATTGTTTCAGGGTATATGCATATCCTAAAATGCACGGAGATGCACACATCAATTGTGTATAGCTTTCTGTTGTATTAACCATACCTTGATTTTAAAAAGAACTGAGTAAGAGATTAGAATTGTGGCATAGTTTTATGGTACAATATTCAAATCAGAACAAAACTGTTATGGGTCAATTCTATAAAAAAATGTGTATACTTTAAGTTTCATACTCATGTGAACATTTTCTTTGTACAAATAATATAAATATTTAACAAACGTGGAATCCAAATATTGAAACAGATCAAAAGCCACCCATTTGATACATAAGTGAATTAGGACTCATAAAAATGGAATTACTTTCTCAGGTTCCCAGGGCAGCTAGAAGAAAAATGCAAAATTGAATCCAATTCTTTGACTCCACGTGGTTTATTTATTCTTAACTGCCCCTTCCCCTTAACTTCTTTTTGATTCATCCCTTTAGGATGTATATTTGTGACAGGGTCTCCTTATGCAGTTCAGGCTAGCCTTGAACTCATGGTGATCCTCCTGCCTCAGTTTCCTACAGTGCTGGAATTATAGGCATGTGCCATCACACACAGCCTTAATAGGCTCTATATTTGAAGAATAGTGATGTCTTCCCCATCTTGTGCCTTCATATATAGTTTCAAGAGCACTCTGAAAGTACAACTATTTCAGGACCTCAAAGCATTAGTCACAATTTTATTCCACACGTTTAAGTAAGGCTTATCTTCGTATTTTGTGTTCTAAGAATTACACTGCTAACATTCATCTTTTCTCAAGTTTCTCTTCAAAATATCTTGTTTCAATTGCTCTCTCGAAATTTTGTTGTTATAGATGGCCAAGTCTTTAGGAGTCATTAAACAAAAATGCCAGTGATGGATTTTTGTTAGGTGATGGTGCCCATGTTTCTGCAAATGCTAATCTAGATGTTGCTGTGAATGTATTTATGGCCGTGATTGTCATTTACAATAAATCAGTTGTTTTCAACTAGAGCAGATAATCCTGTATGATGCTTTCATTTATGAGGTAAAAGTCTGAAGAGCAGACTGAAGTTTCCCAAGAAAGGAATTCTGACTCAAAACTGCCACACAGAAATCTTTTCTGAGTTTCCAATCTGTGGGTCTGTTCTATAGGTTTTCCAGGTCCATAGTTGTACGAAACAAAGACTTAAAATAAAACTCTTAAATTGCAATTTTGAGAGATAGGTAGACAGACAGACAGGATCCTTTATCTGAAATGCTTTTGACTAGAAGTATTTCAGATTTCAGATTTTTTTGGATTTTGGGCTATTTTCATAAATAACTAGTTGATCTTCACCAATCCAAAGGTATGATATCTGAAATGCTTCAAAATCTGAAAGTTTTTGAGCATCATGTTGGCATTTATACTTTGGAGCCTTTTGGATTCATATTTTCAGTCTGCATCTCTATCTCTCTACATTTGTGTGTGTGTGTGTGTACATGTGTGTGTGATGTGTATGTGTCCTATTGGTTATAATTCTCTAGAAAAATCCTAACACAGTGACCAACTGTCCAAGTTTGTGCAAAATAGAAAGGCTGTATGGCTACTGCTGAGACATCCTGAGAAGACAGAAGCAAATTGATCAAAACCCTTAGATATTACTTTCCTACAGCACGTTGCCTGGTTAAATAATAGTAATAATAACAATATTATATAGACTTTCATGTTCTTCCAACCATCTCTGGCACAAAGTATCCAACCAATCACAAGTCAAACAATGAGCTTAGCACCACCTTAGGCTGTGTATATGTGTTTGTATGTGTATGTACCAATGATGTACATACAACGCAATTGCCTAGCCTTGGAACATTTATATCACTCCAAATGGAGACCCTGTAGCCACTAACATTTACACAGCAGCTGACAATCATTTACACAGCAGCTGACAATCTTCTTTCTGTTTCTGTAGATTTGCCTATTCTGGAGATTTCATGTAAACGGAATAACGTATGGGGCTTTGAACTCAAGGAAAAACTTTACACAGATGTTCATAGAAATTTTATTAATAAAAGTCAAAACACAGCAAACACACATCACCAGATGAGTGGATAAACAAAATGTGGCATATCTGTATATGGAATCACACTTAGCAATGAAAATGAGTAAGTACAAACGCAAGCATGTGACATGAATAAACCTTAAAAGCATCATGCTAACTGTGCTAGGTTTTTAGAAAGGAATATACAAATTCAGAATTAAAAAGAAAAAGAAAACATGTTAAGATATTATTTTCCAATATTCGTTTTGGACTACAAGATAAATTTTGTGGAAGTCCTCTCCTAACCATATTGCTTACTTAAAATAGAAGTGCTCGGCATGCACCACCCTTTGCAGAAAATATTCTCACTACCAAGGAAGCATCAAGATTTAAAAGGATGGCTCTGTCGATCAAAGCTTGCAAATATCCCAGTAATAATGCACAGGTACGTGGAAGGGATGTGCATGCTTCCCTAAGTGTGCATGTGTATTATATGGAGTAATGAAGACTTAGGGAGATTTACTAAATGAGGAATAAGTATCTCAAATAAAATATAATTACTTAAATTAATAAATCACAATTATGGACAAAGCCAGGACTCTGCCACGAAACCTAAATTCACTGTCTTATATATATAAAGCACATTGCACCATTAATGCTAATTGTTACAAAGCAGCTATTCAGAGGAGTTAAGTTCCAACTTGAATACACAATCTAAATAGAAGGGCAAACAATCAGATGGACTCAAGCAAGGACCTCTAAATACGCAATGTCTGTCCAACAATGCAGAATGTCAAGTGGCCCGAAGGAACTGAGGTTCGAGCTCGACTCAGAAGACTGAAGAAATAGAGATTAAGAGGAAGAAGGAGAAAAGCTATTTCAGGACTTAAGTTACTTATTCATGCACTGAACAACTATTTGCCGAACAGCTACAATATGCCACATGTTTTTCATAATACCAAGACAGTAGCTGGTTTCAGAATCATCAAATTAGAGGATAGACTATTAGTGGCAAACAGATTAGGCAAATTGTAGATTTTGTAGGAAAATTAAATCAGAAATGAAACAAATGATAGAAGCTCTTGAATTCTAGATTGAAAAGTTCCAATGTCAGGTGAAGGCTGAAGAGTCACTACAGATTCCTGATCAAGGGTGACCTGAGAGGCCATCCTTGGCTCAGTGAGAAGACAGGGAACAGCAAGCAGCAGTGGTTCTAACCCAGCATGACCACGGGATGCCCTGCCTTTGAAGAGCAGGTTAATAAGAACGACTGTGGAAACACTTTTTCACAAGATTTTAAAAAAAATTCTTAGACTGACTTTGAGCTGAGCTTAGCTACACATTCGGATATTACTCTCAGATAATACACATTCGGATATTACTCTCAGATAAGAAATGCCATAAAACACCTGCATTAGGTAATAAAATCCAACAACATCTCCCTTATATCAGGAGCTAATCTATATTTATCAATATTTAGTGGAACTCCTACCACACAGCCTGGTATATAGAAACGAATAGGTCCACTTCTCTGCAGAACCAGAGATAAGTACTTCCACAAAATATTGCTATTACGATGCTACCTATATCACATTTACAATCCTGTAATAAAACCAATAATAATACTTTGTACTTAGGAACTGCTTCACAGTGAAAATCTCAAATGTTTTATAGACCATAAATTCTCCCAACACCCTTCACGAAATAAAGGATAATTACACTCTCCAATTAGCAGGTAAACCAGAAACGAGCACAGCTGAAGGACTTGCCCAAGGCCACTGAGGTAAAGACAAAGTCCACTTGTTCCTGAGCATAAGCAGAGCTATCCTGGACGCAACAGTGAGGGAGGTGATCCTAGATACGGGTAAGGCTCTACTTCCCTCTCTTTACCAACTTTTGGCAGCTCTCCTAAGTTTCCCTTAAGGTGCTAACTGATACCAGTTGATAATGTTCAAGGTGTTACCCTTCCCAGGGATATCTACGTTTTATTAGGGGACTCTTGAAGCCTGGCTGGATGTCAAGAGCCAAAGAAAGGAACCCTTTGAGTCACTGATAGAAATGGCTTCCTTCTCACGACTGGCACAGTTCACTACCCAGGGAAGAGGGTGTGCACTCTTGAACTTCCTCTCTCACTGCATCAGTCAGAACCCTGAACTGCTGCCGTGTTTTAAGGGCAGAGGTGGAAGGGAAGGAATTACCTGTATGGCCAGAACTACCTGACCTCAGAATCGTTCTGTCTGAGCCAGCTCTATATGAGGAGGTAGGATCTTTGATATTTTGAAGCTCTATTCTTTGTTCCCAAATACTGTCACAAGTGAATATTTCCTGACATTTGCTGGGAATACAATCCAAACACTGCCACCAGGTGGGATATCTTCCACTTAGCAAGACAAACCTTTTCCATGACATTGTCAAGGAAATCTACAACATTTAATGTCTCTTCCTATCTCAAAAAGGAAATGAAACAATTTGAAACCACCAGGAAAATGCCTGATTGTCCACCGCCCTTGGTTGGAACTGAGATCTGATCATCTGAATTCATTTCAGTTAGTTACTCTATTATATAAGATTCAAGAGAAACATGAGAACTGGAACACAGAGGTTGAAGTTTGCTGTAGGATCACTTTTATATCTTTTATGACATGTATCATTAAAAGAATTCGGAGGAGACGGTCACATTATAAACACATGTTGAACGTAGAGAGATAAATAATTCAAACTTTTAAAACTGATTATTTCACCATTAAAGGAAAGATACTGCTGCCTTTCAGCTAAAAAGAACACAAACTTCTGCAATCAGCAAAGGCATAGGTATGGCTAGGTTCTGGGGGGTTTTGTTTTAAGAGGCTTCTCTTTTCATCTTTCTATCATCTTAGGTGATAAAATTAGGATATCATTAATTGGCCACACTGTTCCTTCAGCCACACTTTTAAGAGGCATTTGCAGGGGTATTTACTGTACACAAAGGGCTCTCCTGTGCTATGTGTGATTCTTGTCCTTAAAAAACTGTATTCTTCATAGAGACACAAATGTACACAGATACCCACTTATATCATCATTCAACTCTTCTAGGTTTATATATCACATAGTAGTGGTCTGCAATTATCCAGGAAGGCTTCATGAAAAAAACGTAATCTGCAGTTTTCTGACCTGCAGATTAGCATTTTGGTTTGATTCCTGTGTCATATCACCAAGACATTTGCTCTAGACTGTTTTAAGGCAACAACAACTGATATAGGAAGACTTTCTTTTGGAGTTATTCCCTCTGTATGCCTCAGAATTCAAAAATACATGGTGAACTGGCTACAAAAGTTTGCATGAATCTCATTTGATTATTTTCATTTCCTTCAAAATATGTAATTCCATAAAAATGCATTGTATACTTAGTATGGACATAGGATTACAAAACTGAGAACACAACAGTTCTTTCTTTTGCTGAGTTCACAATATGTCAGCTTCCATTCTTTTTTTAATGCCTGCCTGGTCAAATCTTTCTCAGTCCTCCCAGCACTATCCAGACACTCCTGTTCTGTTTACAGCTCGGCAATAGTTGCCAGGATTGACAACATGGGTACCTGAAATATTTATATAGCGTTTATGCAATCATTTTTCATTGCTCAGTCAAGGAACTTGTTTGCAGGCCTGGCTTCCTGCCAGAGTTATCTTGATCTTAATTTTATAAGGCAAGAATTAACCCCAGAGTTCAAAAATTGAAAAACAGGGTGGAGGAGTTGTTGGTAGGCGATCATTTGTGGTCAAAGAAAGCTGTTTGCTTTTCCGTGGGCAGATATCCAGGGGCAGTTTTAAACAACTTCCCTCAAGGAAGAAATGCCAGAAAAACACCTGGAAGCCCTGAAGCTAAAGTGAAGAGTAAAATGAGCCCCCCTGGTGATAGTTATCATTTCTACGCCCTCACCCGTCCATATTTTTTAAGCATTGGTCACCATACTTAAGTAACTTTGTTGATCCTGTTAAGGTTTTACATGGGTCATCTGAGCAGCTACACCTGGGAATTTGCAGGGGAAAAGGCAGAGGTTTGCAGCCAGTCTAATGAATGGATCGCAGAGTTGCTGAGATGACATGTGAGATCACCCATCTCAAACGGCTTTCTGCTCCACCTACAGTCCCACTGCCTAGGACCTCCTGCACTGATTTAGGGGTAGAGTTGGTAGACCGCAAGAGGGACAAGAGGAAAAAGGACAAGCAAAGTGGAAGAACACGGTCAAATGAACTTGAAAACAGAAAAAGGGAGAGGGTTCTGTACATATTTCAGCATTGCCCTCTCATCCTTAGGTTTGGGTTTTCCATGTTCCAGCAAGGGCTACAAGAATGCCAGTGAAAATGTCCATTACATTGTGCAGGTCACAGTTGCCAGGGCAGGAAGTACTTAAGTGTTATGCTTTAGAAACTCCAGTCAGGAAATAATCATTAAAGGGGCGAGGTGGAAAGAAAGAAAGAAAGAAAGAAAGAAAGAAAGAAAGAAAGAAAGAAAGAAAGAAAGAAAGAAAGAAAGAAAGAAAGAAAGAAAAGAGCTCCAAGAAGAAAATATTTTTAAAGTAGCAACACTTCCCCAAAGATAAGAATCAGGCTCCATTAAACTGAAGTGTGCAGAAATGGCTGGTCAGACCAAGCGAGAGAAATCTACTGGTAGAGAAGGCCTTTCAGAGGCCTTTAGAATTTAAACACAAATCACAGAGGAAGAACACCAGCTGAACACCTTCAAGGAGAAGCTGGTTAGGACGGTGGGTAGAGCACTGTGGAGCAGACACCACAGACTCCAAGTGGGAAACATAAACAGCTCGGAGCAGACCCTTCTGGGCTCAGTCACGTCATGAAATAACAGACGTTGGAAGGAAAACTTTCCAGGTAGAGTCACAAAATGTCTCCCACAGTGATTCAAGCATAACTCAAAACATTCCAGCAAAAAATAAACTCATCGATTGTCAGAAATAAAAATCATCAGGTGTCAAAAATAAAAACCAGCAAATTCTTAGAAGACTCTCATCATTTGAACTTTTCAGAAAAATGGAATTGAATAATACAAAGGAAAATATGATCAGGTATATTATAAAAAAATTGCATATTCTTAAATGTTAATCATGAAGAAGGATATTAAATAGCAAAATAAACTCTCATAATATAATTTATTCTAATTACATAGAAAAATAAAAATTCTGTATGACTATGAAGGTAAACACATGGAAATATTCTACAGGGTCAGAAGATAGATCCTAAAATGTTAATTTGGTTATATTTGGGTCCTATGACTATGAGTAAAACAAAAATAAACAAAATATAGTTTCTTCCCTCAAGAAACTAATTCCTGATTATATTTGTTTAGTCATCTTTAACTTTCATAATATTTAAATTTCAAGAATGTCTCATTTGAAAAACAGTTGAAATGAATTATTGAAAAGAAGAAATAAGCAAGGGCTGCACTAAATTATTTTGTGCCTCAGAAATATTCTATGTATTTATAGAGGAAAACAAATGTCTTTGGCAAGAGCCATTTGATATGACTCTCCTTCAGTTTGTCACTATTTATTCGGATTCATCACAGCAAATGCCTGTTAAGGAGGAAATGACGTACAAGTAGATTAGGGGAAAGGGATGAGAGAAAAAGCTGAAGAGTGATCCTTGCCTTGCATGTTTTGTATGTTAACAGGAGTAAATTAGTGCAGTGATATTTCCACTGAGTCTATGCCTTGGATTCTTACCTGATTTTTTTTCTTTATTGGACAAAGAATGGAAGCAGACTGATGATTTTCTACATAAATCATTAAGAAACTGGGAAAGCCTCAGTCTCTGGCCAGGGCTAACAGTCAGTCTTTGCCAACCACTATTTGGGTTGTCTGGAACGACTGACTCTCTCCTAGTCCTCTTTCCAGTCATTCAGGTCTTGATTCAAATGCTATGTCTTCATTCAGACCTCTCTTCACTTTACTGTCCTGTTACATTGTTTCTTCATCTGCAGGGCATTGCCAGGAAATTGTTTCCTTACTTCTGCTTCAGTTCTGAATACAAACCCTGCACCTCTTCCTGGTTTCCAGAATAGCGCACAGAAATTAATGTGTACTTCACATGAGATATATATATATAGATAGATAACTGCCTTTGCCTTTGCCTCTGCCTCTGCCTCTGCCTCTGCCTCTGCCTCTCTGGGTCATACTATCTTAACGCTAGACCCTAACAGGAGAGAATCACTTCACTCTCAGCTCATGCCCAGCACAGAAAGAATGTCTGTCACACAATGGATATTGGGAAATAAGCTGTTAGCAAAAAATGATGATAAGACAGAAACCTGAAAGGCAGGACTCAAAGGGCTCAAAATCAAGAGCAAAACTGGTGTGTAAAATAGATTAGGTAGTGAAGGGTTGATCACTGTGCACTCATTCCCATAAGGCTTTGCTTAATATTTGCAAAATCTGTTTGTCTGAATGCCAGGATAAAGATTAAGGATGAGTCCTCTGTTCAAGCTGAGGCCTCCATGCGCTCTGGAGAAGGGAGAAGCAGCGCCTCTGACTGCAGTGCACGGGACGGCGGACAGGAGGCAGAGGACAGGGCTGCCCACCCCTCTCCAACTCCCAGGGGGATGTTTACTGCTGCCCAGCAGGAGGGACTGGGTTTCATTTTATTAAAGAAGCAGGCATTTCTTTATAACAACACAGCGTACAACAAGCAAGTGAGTGCCGTCAGATTAGTACTCAATGCTGGGAAGATGGAAAGGATTCGAGGTTCACAGCCAATGGCTGATGAGGATTCGCTTTATGATGTTTTCAGATGGTCACTGAGGGGGACAAACCTTAATGGCACAGGAAAACAGCAAGTGAAGAGAAGTAAAAAAGAACAAGCTGGTATGGTTACATGGAGACACCAGAAAATGAGGCTGAAGACAAATATGAAAGGCTATGTGTCCCAAACTGAGGTATTGTTTTAATTTTTAAACTTATCTGGTAATGTACAAATGTTTAGTGCTTTGGGGGAAAGTGTGTGGCAGGAATGGAAAATGTTTCAGAAGCATAAGTGTAATGCTGAGACATGTGGTTACTATGGTAGCAAAATGAATCTCCGTGACCCATGACCTTGTGATGGTCCCCTTCATCTCAAGCATGGGAGAAAGCTGTGGATATGAGAGGACATCACTCATAGGATTAGCTTATATCACGTGGCAAATCTGGCTTTCGGAAAGGCTGTCTTCAGTGGCCCTAGCCTGTGGTAGACTCTTTAACAGGACAGGGCTTTCTGGAGAAAGAGATTGCAAGTAACATATCCAACATGCAAGGCTGTGTTGAAGATGGAGGAGGACACTTGGCAGAAGTGCCAGGTGGCTTCCTGTAGGTAGTCAAGGCCTGGATCACAGCCAACATAAAGATGAGACTCTGTTCTGAAACTGTAAGGGGCTTTTAATAGCCAAATGAATCTGGAAGATTTCTACCCAGATGAGAACACCTACTAGGCCAACAACAAACCCTGAGCAGAGAACTCAGCTGAGCCTACCTGGATTTTGATCTTCAGAACTGTAAGACAGTAACATATAAAATGATGAGGTGGTTTCAAAATTTTAAGTTTGTGCTAATTTGTTGTGCATGAATAGAAATCAAATATTATTGGAGTGGAGAAGAACTAGAAGTCATTTAGGAGGCTAAACAACTGGATTAGTAATTATTAACAAAACAAAAGCAACTTAATGAAAAAAGCTGCAATAAAAGAAAACAGGTGAGGGAAGTATCAGAGATATCTCTGTCTTACAGGAGTGGATTCCATATGGAGGTCAGAGAGGAAAATGTGAGCAGAGTGTGAAGGCTCGGGACCTGGATATCTGAAAGGAAAACGGTGCCACTTCAGAAATGTTTAGAAACCAAGAATATGATTGGGGTGGAGATGACCAGTGTCATTTTAGATGCAAAGAATTCATGATGTCAACACAATGTTCACAAGTTTATCAAAAATGAGATGGCAGCTGCAATTAACCGAAGAAGTTAAGGTTAAGAATAACACTTTTTTAAAAAAAAGTTATATGAAGTTGGTTCATGCCTGTAATCCCAGTCCTTGGGAGGCTGAGGCAGGAGGATTCTTGCGAGTTCAAGACCAGGCTGGGCTGAAAAGTGAGCTTGAGACCATCTGAACTTTGCAGTGAGACCCTGTCTCAAAAAAAAAAGACAAAAAAATTATATATACATGTTTTCAGTAAAGAATGTTTACGTTCATATTGGAGAGTGGGTATATGTACTGAACACATTTTGCTTATTTTTATTCCCCTCTCCCCTCTTCACCCTCTATCTCTAGATCTCCTTTCCCCATTATAATTATTATTATTATTATTATTATTATATTTATAGGTCATACAACGTGTACAGATTACATTTACTGAGGGTCGTTGGTACATGTATATGACCCATTTTAAATCTTTTTATGTCTCCTTCTCTTCCCTCCTCCCTCCACCATCAGATTCTTTGTCGCTTTCCCATTTGGAGAAGATCTATTTCCCTGTTTCCTTTTATTGGTCTTTTATCTGGCTGTTTATTTGTACTTTGGATCAATCAAATGAAAGATACTATGATAATTAAGCTTGTGTGTCTAATTTATTTCCTGTAACATTATACTTTCAAAGAATATTCATTTTCCTACAAATATCTCAAATATATCCTTATTTATAGCCAAATAGCATTCTATTACATACAGATATATTTTCTTCATCAGTTGGTGGACATATGGGCAGCTTCCAAGATTTAGCGGTTATGAACTGTGATGCCATAAACATCAGCATGCATTTATTTCTGTACTAAGATGTCTTTAGCTCTTCTGTGAAGATACATAGAAGGGGAATAAGTAAATTAAATGAAATTTCTATTTTTAGCTCTTTGAGATATCTCCATACTGATTTACATAGTAGATGTACTAGTTTACATCCCAGCCAGCAATGTAGGTGGGTCTTTTACAATGCAGCCTTGCCAGCAGTTATTATTTGATTTCTTGGTGATAGCCACTCTTTCAGGCATAAAGTAAAATCTAAGTTTCGTTTTAATTTGCATTTATCTAATGCCCAGAGATGCTGAACATTTTTTCATATGTTTTTTGACCATTTGTACAAATACTTTACAAAGTATCTATTTCACTTGCTTTATTTTGGACAGGTATCTTTTTTTTTTTTTTTTAGTTCTTTGTGTATTAGTTCTCTGTCTGAAAAATAATGGGAAAAATTTTTCCATTCTCTATGTTGTCTCTTTGCTGGTTGTTGTTTCATTTGCCTTTCAGAAGCCTTTTAATTTGGTTTGTTGATTCTTGCTATTTCTTGAGCAATTTGGAGTTCTTTTCAGGAAGTCCTAGCCTTTCCTAATAACCTTAAAATTTTTATCTATTTTATCTTCCAGTAGGTTAAGCATTTCCATGTTAATACTAAGACCTTAATCCATTTTGATTTTAGTTTAATACATGGTGAGAGATATGGATCCAGCTTCAATCTTCAATAGATAACCAGGTTTCCCAATACCATTTGCTAAAGAAGCTCTATTCTAATACAAGTTTCTGGCCCTTTTGTCACAGATCAAATAGCTGAATGTGTCTGGACTTATTTCTACATAGTCTGCTCTGTCTCATTGATTCACTTGTCCAGTTTTGTACCAAAATCATGTCACTTTTAATAAATTACTCTAGCCTTCTAATATGACCTGAAGTCCTGTGTTGTGAGGCCTCCTGCTTTGCTCTTGTTGTCCAGCAATGCTTTTGCTAATCTGGGTCTCTTCTGGCTTCATATGAATGTTAAGGCTGTTTTCTCTAATCTATGAAGAATGCTATAGGTATTTTGATTGTGACTGAGTAAAATCTGTATATTAGTTTTGGAATGCCAATCATTTTGACAATATTTTTTTGCCTGTTCAGGAACAGGGATGTCTTTTCCTTTTCTGATGCTGTTATGGTTTGTGTCTAGATGTCCCCCAAACCTCATGCAGTCATAGGGTTTTCCCGGAGATGGCTGAATCTAGAGCATGTAATTGATTTGTAGTGAAATGCTTGGATTAAGGGTGCTAGGACTAAGGGTGAGTGATTGTTGAATCTGTCTACTGACTAGATTGGCACCACACTAATCCCAGTAGATGGATACAATACAAGGGACAGAGAGAGGTTTGTCTTCCTCATTGCTTGTTACTTTTGCTGTCTTTCCCTACCATGAACAGATATCCCTCTGCCACGTGCCACCCTGCCTTAGAGCCCACTGATTATGCACTATAACCTACAAACTGTCAGCTAAACAATCTTTTTGTCCTTTTAATTGAGGGTGTTTATATTTTGTCTCACCAACAAGAGAAAAGTAACAAAGATAGATGTCCTCTTCAATCTTCTTTTTCAGAGTTTACACTTTTCTTTGTAGAGGACTTTTATTTTTTGCTTAGGTTAATTATTAGGTGTTTGTTTTTCTTGACTCTACTGTGAGTCGTATTGTTTTCTTAATTTTTTCCTCAGCATGTTCACTACTGATGTACAGGAATGCTATTGATTTTTATGTTGTTAATTTTGCATACTGCTACATTGTTGAATTTGGTTATTAGTTCTAGGATACTTTTGATTGAATTTTGTAATTCTTTTATGCAGAGGATCATTTCATCTGCAAATAATGATAATCTGACTTGTTTCTTTCCAATACACATTTCTTTTCCTTGCCTGATTGCTCTTGGCTAGTAGTTTGAGTACTATACTGAACACAAGTGGTGATGGTGGGCATCCTTGTCTTCTTCTTGATTTTAGAGGAAATTCTTGCAGTTTTTCCCTATTTAATATGATATTGGTCATTAGTTTGTCATAGATGACTCTTATCAGATTCAGGCAAGGTTTTGCTATACCTATTTTCTTCTGTGTTTTTGTTGTTGTTGCTGTAGTTGTTTGTTTATATGAATGATGGTTGGATTTTGTCAAATGCTTTTTCTGCATCTACTTTTTTTTTTTTTTTGGTACCGGGGTTCGAACTCATGACCTTGAGCTTGCCAGGCAGGCACTTAAGCCACTGAGCTAAATCCCCGGCTTTTTCTGCATCTACTGATGTGATCACATGGTTTTTATCCTTGCCTCTGTCTATGTCCTATATTGCATTTACTGATCTATGTTTTCTGAACCACCCTAGCAATCCTGGGATGAAACCTGCCTGCACATGATGTATGATCCTTTTGTTGGTGTCTTGTACTCTACGTGCCAGTACCTGATTAGGGAGTTTTGCATTTATGTTAATTAACAAAGTTTTCCTGTAGTTTTCTTTTTTGTGGCTCTCTGGTGTTAGGATCAGAGTGGTGCTGGCTTCTAGAAATAAGTTTGAAAGCATTCCTTCCCCTTCAATTTTGTTGAAGAGTTAGAGGTATATTATAACGTCTTTAATTCTTATAGAATTCAACAGTGAATCTACCAGGTCCTGGGCTTCTCTTAGTTTGTAAGTTTTCTATTACTGCCTCAATCTCATTGCTTGTTATTGTTCAGAATTTTTATGCTTTTTAGGTTTAGTTTTGATAATTTGTATGAATCTACCCATTTCTTCAAAATTTTCCAATTTGTTGGAGTGTAGTTTTTTCATAGTAGCCACTATCTTCTGCATTTTAATGGTATCCATTGCTATTTCATGTTTTTCATTTTAATTGCCTTAATATGAGTCTCTTTTCTCTTTCTTTTGGTAACTCTGGCTAACAATTTACCTGTTTTGTTAACTCTTTCAAAGAACTAGCTCTTTGATTCATTGATACTTTATACTTTTTTTAGACACAATTTCATTAATATCCACTCTTATCCTTCTGGCTTCCCCCCTTATATTTGATTTGGGTTTCTGGATTATGGTTGTATTCTGAGTATCTTGAGGTTCATCATAAGGTTATAAGGCTCACTCCATTTTTCTAATGTGAGCATTGATTGTATTAAGCTTTTTTTTAGGACTGCTTTCATTGTGTCCCATAGGTCCCAGTGTGTTGTATTGGTATTCTCATTTGCTTCCAGAAAATTTGCTTTATAGTACTCCTGGTAATTAAATAAAAGCACATAGCCAAAGTGAGTTAATTGAGGAAAGGAGAGAAATACCCTTGGAAACCCATCTTCTTAACCCTGAAATCTTAGTTCAAGTCTTAAATCTTCTAAGCAGCATTCCCTGCCCGAGTTGAACCCACTGACCTACCAGCCTAGCCCCAAGACCCCTCACACACAACCACTTTAAATTTTGAGATAAGATCTTAATGAATTGCCAAGGCTAGGTTCCAACGCAATCCGCCTGCTCCAGCCTTCACAGTGCTGAGATTTTAAGTGTGCACCACTAAGCCCAGTTTACATTAAGATTCCTTAAATTACGCACAATTATAATCTAGCACTCTGAGAGGCTGAGGTAGGAGGGTTACAAGTTTGACCCTAACCTGGGTAATTTAGTGACTCAGTGAGACCCTGTCTCAAAATTAAAGAATGAAAAAAGTAGCCAAGCATGGAGCTCCGGATGAAGGGCTTAGGTTCAATTCCCAGTACCACTACCACCACCACCACCTCCTCCTCCCCAAAAAAGTTACGTTACTTAGTAATATGATATTTTTATCTCCTCAGTAAACTAAATTGTAGGATAAATCTTTTAGTATCTCATTCTCAGCAATAAACGAAGTATCAAAATCACAAAACATACTAAACTTTTATTGAGAGAATGAAACAAAGATGGAAACAGAACCCACTATGGCAAACACAGCCTGACCTGAGAATCTAAAAATAACTGTTAATCACACACACACACACACACACACACACACACGACTTTTTAGTCAAAAGTAGAGCTTCACTCAACAGGATCCCCTAAAATTCCAAATATGTGTTTTCTGTTGTTTTCAATCACAAAAATATCTTTCATTTCTTGTGTTTAGGAAATGAAGAGATGTGTTCTATCGTTCAGGAGGTGGCTGCAACACATATAAAATAGGAAATTTCTATCATTAAAAAGTTAAAGTGACTTTTAATTAGTTAATATGACACAACAGAGAAACTAGAAACAAGGCACTTGAACCACTAAACCCTTGAGCTCTGAATTCCGCTTTCAAAAAAGCTGAGAATTGTCACACATTAAAAAAAAACCTAGTACTCAGCTACAATTATGAAACTTTTAATTTATGTATTGTTTCGAGTAGCAAGGCATGTAAGGATATCACCATTCTGAAATAATTAAATTCATGTAGATCTGAGATTTCCTGGCTTTTGATAACAGAAACTCCGTGCCACTGTCTTGAAATATCTCAAGATGGCATCCCCAGGTGTTCTGACTCAGGAACTGTTTGTTTCCAATTCAACTTGCTTTTGACTCAATTCCCCAAGAGCTGGTCAGAGGGTTCACATGGGCTTCTTTATTTACTAGACACCCTGCTGGATGGAGCATTCATCCACTCTTCCATCATCTTGGGTGTATTAATTGCAAATGAGCTATTTTAGGTTGGGATTGGGCTCCTAAAAGTGCTCTCCAGTATGCTGGATTCTATATCCAGCCTCTATTCCAGCTATAAGTCCCTTCGAGGAATTATTCTTTTTTTTTTTTTTTTTATCAGTACCAGGGTTCAAACTCACAACTGTGTGCTTGCAAGGCAGGCGCTTATGCCACTGAGCTAAATCCCCAGCCCAGTACTTATTCTTTTCACATGCTAAACATACCTTTGTTACTGTGCATATTCCAAATGTAAGAGCTGTTCACTGAAGTACAAAGATGGATGTGGTTCACCATTTACTTTATACAAAAACTGACAGGCAACTTTCTTAGGTCTCAGCTAATTTTTACTGAGCATTTGTTATGTGGTAGGTGCTGTAAGAATCTCCTGACATAGACTAACCAATTATCTATTCAAAAACCCTGGGAGATAGGAACTATTATTTTACACTTAATGCTCACATGACAGAAGAGAAGCTACATACAAACAGGAAGGGGTGAAGGTGGGTGTTGAAGACTGTTGTCTCCAGCACCCCCAACACAGTTTCCTACAAAGTGAAGCATCAAGTCGTTGAATATAGAATGGCAAATGCTGCAATAGAATTGTGCCCAGGAGTTAAAGGGAGGAAAGTCTTAGGGATACTTTGAAAGAGAAGAGGCCAAACTTTTGACAGTGATGACTGAGGCTGGGGGAAGCCCTGAATTCTCTACCCAAAGGTCAGAGACGACCATGTAAACAGTAGTGAAGAATTTGCTTCTGGATTTGGCATTCTTCCAGGATGGAGTGCAGTGATGGTGAACCTTCTAGAGATCTCAATAATACAAGTAACATGGTGCTGCATGCACCACTTTGGCCTGGTGACTCCAGGAACATTCCTAGAGGCAGCTCACAGAAATGAGAAAGAGCAGGGAGAGGAAAAACCAAAGAGGCAGTGAGTTTCCAGGGCCTATTGAATTTGGCAATTAGGTCTTCATTATTAATCACAAAAGCTATTATGTTCTTTATGTCAGGCAAAGATCATCCACATTATCTCACCCAATTCTTGCAAGCATTCTGGAAGTTGGTGTTATTTTCTGCACAACAGTTCCTTGGGTGGCTAAGAGTAAAATCCAAACTGAAGAGGGTAGACCAAAGACGGAGTGGGCAGCATGTAGGCTGAATTTGAGACAAATGTGGGATGAAAAGGGACTAAAGGTCAATCCGTGTGCCAGGCACTTTAGCACTGCTTCCTAAAGTGGTCCAAACAATGCTCTAAAAGGAATGTGTTGCTATTCATCTTTAAAGAAGAAACCCAGATGTGGAGGCTCAACGTGATCTCTTCGCGTATCAGTAAAGCCCCTGGTCTCTCTTAAGGGCAAGAGACCGCTGAAAGTTTACTGCACCTCACCAGGCACTGAGAAGCTGTGCGCCAAAACTTGAGTGAAAGCGCTGGCTTCCTTACTAACAGGGTGCTGCTCCCTCAGTCCTGACCTCAGCCCCACCACCTGCTGTGCACCCTCTGGCCTCAGTTCTCCAGACTGTAAAGTGGTCTTCGTTTGGAAAATAATGAAAACACGTGGGGAGAAAGAAAGAAAGAAAGAAAGAAAGAAAGAAAGAAAGAAAGAAAGAAAGAGAGAGAGAAAGAAAAGAAAAGAAAAGAAAAGAAAAGAAAAGAAAAGAAAAGAAAAGAAAAGAAAAGAACAAGGAGCACCTAAAGGCATGGTCTGTGTCAGGCTACTAATTTTGGCTACTAACTTAATCCAATATTACCTCCAGAAAAGGAAGAATTAGCAAAGGTACCAGAGCTAGCAACTCCAAAAGCCGGCTCCCACTCCAAGATCTTCCAGAAGCTAGGCTCTAACAGCAACACCCGCCGTCCTGCAGGGTAACCTCCTTGAAAGTGTTGCAGGGGTGCGGAAGGCCGGTGGGGAGTTAGCTGGTACATTTATTTGTTTCTAACAAGGGACGGGCTCGTACTCATTTGTCTCTTGGGTGGATGAAGGCACCAAGAGAGAGGGGCCACATGGGCTAAACTCTTGGGATGACAGTTAGTGACGAATGGCAGGAAGACACGTGTGCAGGGACTAGCACTCCAGGTGACAGAGGGCAGGAAAGGAGCCCAGGACTGTACTTACTCCGTGGTTTTGTTTGGAATCAGAAGGGGGTGGGGGGGCGACACAGGAGGAAAGTATTCTATTTTCCTCTACCTTCTTGCTAGCTAGGATGTAGCCACAGTTCTTGAAGACATTGAAAAACAAAACAAAACAAAAAGTCCCTCCTCCTCTTTCTTCCTCGACGCTCTCTTCACCCCTCCTGCCGCAGCCACCCCCACCGCCTTCCTCTCCTCTCCCTCCCCCTGCTGGTTCGCGCTTACTTCGCTCCGGGCTGTGCTCCGGGCTTCAGCCAGGTCCCAGCTGCCTGCGAGGCGAGAGGACGCGATCTGCAGCGGACCAGGCAGCCTGAGCTGGAGGACTGGTCCGGTGGGCTGTCTGGCTGTCTGGCTGTCTGTTCTCCCCCTCGCACACTCGCGCGCGCGCGCGCTCCCCCCACCCGCACGCAGCGCTCGCCGGGGCCGCGCCGCCTCCGCGGACCCAGGGAAGGCGAGCGGGAGAGCGAGCACGGCCCGCGGCGCGCACCCGGCTCCGGCACGCACGGCGCAGCCTCGGCCGCGTGTGCCCGCAGTTAGGGCGGGAAGAGCGGGGCCTCGGCTCCCGGAGAGCCCCGGCTGCGCAGCCCGCCACCGCCCGCGGCCCCTCGGTGTTGTCCGGGAGGAGCCCGCCCGCCCGCCAGCGGGTGGAGCGGGACCCCGGGCTCCGCCGCCGGCCCTCGCGCTCAGTGGCCCGCGGCGCCGGACCTCACCATGGCTGGGGCGCGCAGGCTACTTGGGCTCTGGCTCGGCTGCTTCTGCGTGAGCCTGGCACGGGGCGAGACCCCGGAGCGGCGGCTCCCCGAGCTCCACGCAGCCGCGCCCGCAGAGCGCCCGGCAGGTGGCGTGAGCCCCGAGCTGCCGCCTGGCGACCAGGTGTCGGAGCACATGCTGCGGCTCTATGACAGGTACAGCGGCGGCGGCGGAGTCCCCGCGCCACGAACGCCAGGCTCCCGCCAGCGGGGATCGCGGCACCGGCGCCCCCAGCCCGCGCGCGAAGGCAACACGGTCCGGAGCTTCCGGGCGGGAGCAGCAGGTGAGTTCGCGACATGACACCCGGCGCTCCGCGCGTGGCCGCGCTCCCCCGGGCGTCCCAGCCTCCTGGTCAGCCCTCAGCTCCCCCGTCCTCTAGCCTGGCCCGCCACACTCCGCATTGCAGCGCGCCCGCTGAGCTCCAGGCGAGCCCAGTTTTAGAGTCGCAAGAAAGAGGGAAAAGTGGAGAGAAGAGAGCGGAGCAGCAGCTGGGGAGGTTGCCGATGGGAGGGGGCGAGACCCGGTACCCAGCGGACTCCTCCTGCCGACCTGCGGCACCTCCACCGCACCTTAAGCGGCTGATCCCTCAATGGGCCGCGGAAATCCCCTTGGGCTGGGCTACAGTGCAACTCAGAAGCCCGTACCTTTTGATGCCAACCCAGGGCCCCAGAGTTAAAGGCACGCTTGAACTTCCCCTTCCCCGCGAGCGCCTTGTAGCGAGTCTCTCCTCCAGATCTCGCATCCATCCGTGCGCTCAGTGTAACTATATTTGACACTTTCCACTTGGGACACCCTTAGCTGCAAACACCCAAATGAAACCAGGTGCTTGAGAGTTTAGATTACTTAAAAACCATCTGGGCAAATAGGGGTTGTACCATCCACCCGGAGAGGAGTTGAGGACTGGGGAAGGAGTAGCCTTGGATCACGAACACCTCTAGCAGTTGCCAGATGAAAATCTATCGGCTCATCCCATTTTTCAACACAGATCACTGCCGCTGAAATTCATGGCTTCAAGGGCTTGTCCTCACTCCTGTGGTGAAGCTAATAATCTATGCTAACAGCTTCCCTCCCTTGTGCTAACAGCTTGAGGGAAAAGTTTCCTGGACACTGACTCTTTATGTCTTGAGGATGCACGGGGCGTTTCTTTCACAACCTTCATGATAAAAGGCGGTGTGACTTCCAAGCCTGTCTTCAGTGAACCGTTGAGAAATAGGCAAAAAATCTCTCAGTGTTGTCAGAATCCCTAGGAAGAAATTTCCCAAAACTTCGGTATGTAGAACTAGAAAAAATGGAAAACTAAAACATCCATCAAGAGAAGGAAGCCCAAGGTTGACACTGTAAATGTGTCCTAGCGCTCATAAGCATGATGACATTTACAATAAATGTGAATTATGCTTTCTAGTGGAGAACGCTATCGCTAAAGTCTGAGCTGAACCAGACTGCACTTCCTTCTCAGAACCAGGAGCCTGACCTGGGAGGTGGCCGCCACCAAGGAAGGGAAACCTGCTCTGTCTGAGGCACAGCATCTCAGGCTTTGACAGCCAGCCAGCCACACCGGGGAGGCATCTGTGTACTTAGTGCTGGGGTGGTGGGGAGAGGGTTCAGGGAAGGAGCTGTGTGGGTGTGGGAGGGGAACAGGGACAAGGCAGCTGGCAGTCACGCAGGTAGATACTCAGATCACCCTTGCCTTGATGGTCACCTTCTTGGTTGTGTGCCTAGGGAGATGAACAGTAATTTTTGTACCAACAAAGTTTCATTTTGACTGAATCATCAGGACTGGATGTGGAATTTGAGTTTCGTTTATTCACCCATATTGTACAGCTTTTTGTTTTAGGCTGAGAAGCCCTGGAGCGGGATGTGAATAAATCAGGCCCCACATACTTTGTGGCTTCTACCCCTTTTGTGCATTATAATTTCAGGGTCTCTTATCAGCCTCCCTGTCGTCTTATATCATCAAATGATAAACTCCGATACAGAGTCCAGACATTTGCTCGAAGTGATGCATTGCAGCATGAAGCATATACACAAGGCTGTGTGCCCTGATAAGAAAAGTAATCCCTTTAGCATCCTCGAGTCTGTCGTAATGACTTATTCATCAAATGTAGACATGAGTTTTTGTGGACGCTGAAGTGTCATGTTACCTTGTTGGAGACTCCTGGAGAGGTGGTTCATGTTGGACCCCTTCCAAGAGTGTTTAGTTACCAGCCCGCTGAAAAGACTTTATTATAAGGCAGTTTTGGCTGGGATAAGGCAGGACCCCAGGAAGGTGCTAAGATTTTCATGTGAATGTCCCTCTTACTTTATCCATATTGACATTTCCACAGTGCCCCTTCACCTTGTAACCTGTATTCTGGGGTAGGTGAAAGATGCTGTCTGCATTAATAAATTAGACATGTTTTCCAGTTCCAGCTGTTTAAGTTTCACAAGGTATGGGACCTCTCTGTACCAAAGGCATTACAGATTTGGTGTCAGGATGGTATACTGTATATATGGAGCCGCTGCTGACCCGGCAGACTTCCCAAGTGCTTATTTAAGCTGAGTTATAGCCTTCTATAGAGACCTATTTGATCTTTGGAACATACCTGATTAAAATTATTTATTGTTCTAAACCTAGAATATCTTTGGTTGAAATTTAGCTGCTGTGGTCTCCCTCTGATTACTTTCTACTTAAACCATTACTTGATGGTGGGTGGCATCCATCCTAAATACACTTTCTGCTAACCCCTTTTCTCCTCCCTAACTCAAGGCAGCCAGTGTGCCAAAACCATAACTTTGGAGTGCTTATAAGCTTTTTTGTGATGTGTAAGAATTTACATAAAGATGGAATTACTGACAGCAGAGAAGTTCAGCCTGATTAAAACACACCCTCTTGAGGGAAGACAGAAAGACATGAAATTTGCTCTTACTTTAATCTTGATTTAACTTTGTCCTTGGCTACTGTGGGATAAAAGGAGGTTTATATGGAGGTTTCTTCTGTCTTGATCCTTCAAGGTGGACAATACACATTCATTTCGACCTCGTTACTCCCATACTCACTTAATCTTATTTTTCTTAATCCTAGATGTCACTTCTTCATAAAAGCAACTAAAACACCTATGTTCTCCCCAGACAACCATCAATATTTACGTTGCACAGCTACAAAAAGATTACAGTTTTGTGAGTATGTGTGACCTTTTAAAAAGCACACATATTTCATCAGTAAAAGAACGATATTGAGTTAATGAAGACCCACAAATGAATGTTTTCCTTCAGTGAAGAGGGGAGATTTTTCTTAATAGGGACAAAAAAGGGAAAATAAACCATTATGATTCTGACATGGTTCTGAAGTGCAACTCGAAAATTCAAGGTTTTGAGGCTCAGGGTGTAACTAAGGACCCTCTGCTCTTCACTCCAACAGGAGCTGCTCCTGTCGCATACAGGGACTAGTAGGGAAAGCATGGTTTCTGAGGGGCTTCATAGTCACAGATTGTGATGACTTTATTAAAACATAGTTACCTTGAAAGGTCTGGCAGTTGAAACTAAAGTGTACTTGGATTATCTGATGTTTTTATTTAAAGGACAATTGTACATCTGCACAAGAAGAACAAGAGAGCAGCTGCTTTGAATTACATACTACTTTGACTACGTGATAGCCTTTAATGAAGATTTTACTGTAATAGGGAAGACAGCTTTACAGTCTCTGACATTTAAAGATCTATAATGCCATGGATTCTTGATTATCCATGGTAAATGGAAGGGAGAAAGAATTAATTACATAAAAAGTAATACGGATTTAGCTTTATAGTGTAGCTAGACACACTCAGAGAGATGAAGTGACCAGTGAAAAAACCCTAAGCAGACAATTGATCCACACAGATAATTCACTGATACTTGTACATTTAAAAAAAAATAGAAAACATGGTATTTATATACAATAGAGCACTACTCTTCCATAAAGAAAGATAAACTTGAATCATTTGTAGGAAAATGGATGCATCTTGAGACTGTGATGTCAAGTGAAATGAATCAGGCACACGTGCTTAAATATTACTTATTTCCCTTTTATGAGAAACTCAAAGTACATAAAGAGCAAA
This sequence comes from Dolichotis patagonum, assembly GCA_004027295.1. NCBI lineage: Eukaryota > Metazoa > Chordata > Mammalia > Rodentia > Caviidae > Dolichotis > Dolichotis patagonum. The sequence continues at coordinate 33,707 of PVJX010017487.1, forward strand.
GTGAAGGATGGATGGCAGGAAGCAGGAAGATAGATGTTTTTCAAGTGGGAAGAGGATCAGGAGATGGAAGTAGGAGAGGAAAAAGGATTGAAAATAGGAATCGATATATATATATTAGGTACATGCACCAACCTTTGCCACACAGTAATGCAAACACTATGTGCTGCCAATGTGTACTAATAAAAATTAAAAATTGCAGTTTCAATGATTATACAATAAAAAGATGTATAATGAAGAAAAAAACGTAAGACAGTGTATATATACTTTACCCCAGCAGTGGGATTTCATTTGATTGGGCACTTAAAAATTAAATAGGGATCTGAACATCAAATCTACCTCCCTGTAATTTTGAATTATAGAATTCTGTATTTGGAGGAAGCATAGAGGGACAAGTCCATCTCCTTTGTCCAGTGGAAATGGAATGGGCGCCGTGCTGTTTGATAATTTTTCAAACACGCAGAGCTTAACTCAAAACCTATTATTTCTAGTGACCTAATTTTCTATAGATAATTTCACAAAAAGAGATCTCTGGATAATGTTAAAAGTCATAAATAAAATGAGTTTTCATGGCCAACTAAGTTTTGGAGGGAGTGATAAGTGTTCTTTGCTGAGGTACCTATCAGGGCCTTTAAATGTTAATGAGTCCCCCTAAAGTAGCCACAGTTTCTCCTGAAGAGAGCATTTTGGAGAATTGTGATTCTAAGATGTCTAGTAAGGTGTGGAACCTTACTAGACCAGCAAGAAAAACAGGCAGGCAAAGTTCAGTGGTCACCACAATGAGTATGAACAGTTCTCACTCCCCACTTATCTCACGATGTCCATTTATGTTATTCCTTTTTTTATACTTGGATCCAGTTGGCATTGCAGCATCTTCCTGCTTTTATAGTTTAAAATTCTCTGAATATAATTTTAGAGTCTCTGTCATTGAACTTTATTTTCCCCACTTTAAATTACTCTTCATTGTTTTGGTCTAAACAATTAATATCTCTTGTTTCACAGCAAGTGCCATGCTTTAAAAGAAAAGCTTTATTTTTGGAAAAATGCACTGGAGAGTATATATACTGCTTTGCTAATGTTTTGCTCCCATTCAAGACACATTTATTCAAGATAACTATCAAATCCCTAACATAATCCCCAGTATTTGTTGTATTTAATAATACAGTACAAAGCATATCTATTAAAAAGCCTCAAGAAAATCATTGAGCAACTTGACATATATTTTCTGTTCGCTAGGTAGGATTTTTACACTGTAGTTTTGGACCTAACTTTTCTCCCCAAATTTTGATGTTGCTTCTACTTGTTAAATTTGCATATTCCAATAACCAGTTCTTGATCATTTTATTTTGATGCTAATAGTGGAAAGAAATTTGGCATTGCAAATACTCTCAGCTGGAACTTTCCTATATCAAGTATCAGTTGAATGACTTTTTATTATATTATAAATCCATGAAAATAGAATTCTTAAATGCAAATGCTGACCTATTGTTAATCAAATGACTCAAAAATACCAAGATAATATCTACATTGGTGTGACAAATGTTGAGAACATAACCAGAGTGTCTTCATATGTTGAATGTTTTTTGCAGTCAATAAAATTGCTAGTGTAGTCACATTTGACTAGTAGTTGGTTGGTGTATTGGAATAGTAAGCAATAGCAAATAGCATATAAACTATCTTCATAGCAAAAATTTTTTAGGAATGATATTTTTAAATAGGAATTTCTCTTTATTTATTGAAAACATCAGCATGTAGATCATAGAGTGAAATGGTATTGCTGTGTTTATTGGCTCCTTTAATGATGTACCTTCCTTGAAGATCCATCTTTCCATGAATTGTCCTGATTTCACTTGAGAACACTAAAACTAAAAGTGTTTGCACAAAATGATCCATTATATTACCAACTTCAGTTGGCTTTTCTTATTTACTAAGAAAGATACCATCAGATAATCCTTCCATACAGTAATTACATCCAAAGATTTAAAAAGTCAAGATTCTTTATCCAGCCCTCTTATCTTACAGTTAAAGCAACTGAAGTCCAATATGCCCTTATTTACTTTTCCTTCAAAGAACCTTTTGATTTAATTACATGAAATTAATCTAAAGACTGAATTGAGTATAATTGCTGCGCTTAGTTATAGATTAAGATAAATGGTGTTCAAGTAGAAAAGATACCTAGAGTACTTATTTTTTGACTGCCTTAAGCTAAAACTTGGAAGGTTGAAAATTCAATCTTGGATGAGTTGCTGATTAGTTATACAATCTAATATGGCTAGTCTCAGTTACTCCAGCCGTGAAATGGTTGGCTTATGCCTACTGTGTCTGTCTCACGCAAACATGGTGAAAGTGAATATAAACTCAAAGAAGAAAGCACATAACAAGTTTAGAAACCTTTGTAAGTGAGGTAGTCTTAATATTTTGAGAAATTGTCTCCCTTTAACTCCCACAGAACCTTAAACATATCTCAAATGTTGACAATATGCACTTTTTATGGCATACAGGATAGCAGGGTGACAGCATAAATATTAAGAGGTGGTGACCACCATGTAAAACAATCTGTGATGTTTCATTCCTATATCCAACAAGTTACTCTCCCTGGTGACTGAGTGGAGCAGGGTTGTGCTTTTTAATAGAAATGTCTTACAGTTAGCCTCATAGGATGGTCCCTGGACTAGCAGCATCAGCATCACCTATAAATTGTTAGAAATTCTCCAGCCAATATGGACATTTTAAATCAAACTCCAGGGGTGAAACTCAGAAATCTCTGTTTTGACAAGACATCTAGGCAACTCTGACCTCTATGTCTGGGGAACACTGTTCTAAGCATGTGTCCCTCACATTGTGGGTATTTTACATGATCCCAGCACCAGAAATCCAGGATTGATTAGCATCTTCTTCCTAGTTCCACCTGGTGCTTTTAGGGGCTCTTTCTATGGACAAAGGATTTATTAGATTTCAAAATGATAAGCTTCTTTTGCTTAGGAAGATATATCACTCTCTAGGACAGTTTTTGCCTTGGAGTAAACATGGAAGTAAACTAGTCCAGACTGCTTACCCTTCTTTCATAGCTGCAGTTGGTGACCCTAATAGATCTGCTAGAAAAAGAATGATGTGCACAGGAGCTTCAAAACAAGTCTTCGGAGAGAAGGGAGTCCATTTGATTTTATCCTCCAATTCTGAAGGCCTGGTGTTGTTTTCTACATAGTTTGAACTCAGTAACCACTTCAGGCAAGTTGAATTTGAAAGAGAGAAGAAAAGCTATAGCACAAGCAAAATATCCATCTACAGTAAATAGTCTTGGAAGGGTTTCTCAGGGGGCGTATTATTACTTACATATCCAGTAGTGATGCTGTAGTACCTCAGACTGAACTGTTCTAATAACTCTTCTCATGGGCGGAAGGAAAAAAAGAGTCTTGGTCAATTTGAGGAACTTGAACCTGCTTGAAAGTTTGTGTTTTTGAAACTTTGCTTTTAAGTAAGAAACACCTTCGAGTCAGATCCATTTGCACAGTTGTTCATTCAACAAATGGAACAAACCGTTTATGGCATGTGAGTGCCCAGACTGTGCAAAGCACTAGGTGTACAAAGATTTATAGGAGGTGCGTCTGCCCTCCTCCGAGAGCTCACGGTCTAGGAATGCCTTGGGCGGAGGCTTTGCTCAGATAAACTGATTAATGAACATTTTGCTGTTCTAGAAAAACATACATTATATCATCTTTGGCCATGTTTGACTTTGGACATAGACAATGGTTGTTTTGAGAGCCCATAAAACAGTCATTTGACCCGAATTAGGCAAGAAAAGCAAAACTCTATGACTGTTCCATCGTCTTTTGCCTGCAAGTGGATGGTGGCCTAGAGGACTGAACTCTTGACTAGTGATGTGCAGCCAGGATCCAGCCAGTGACCGCAATGGATGTGACTCTGTCCTGGGCACCGTGGCAGTTCCAGTAGCGGAACCGTGTTTGAAGAAATATGTGGGGTGGAGACTTTTCTCAATAACATATTTTCTGTATTACTGAAATGCTTTCCCTGCTTCCTGGGGATTTAACTAATCATCAAGATTTCATTTGGCCTATTTGCTTTAAAGTCATGCTTTACGTAAAAGGTTTTCCATTGTATGTTTTGACTCCCTTTGAAAGTGTACTGTGTGGGCAGCACAGAGGTGAAACACACACACACACACACACACACACACACACACACAGCCTCATCCACTGCTGAAGGAGCACAGAGTGTCCCTGCATGGCTGGTCCCCAGGCCCTGAGTCAGAGCTCTGTCCCCCAAGCTGAGTCAAATTCAATCAAATTCTTAAAAATCTACATAGGTAATGGATGACCTGGGTTCCTCTCCAAAAACAATTGCTAATTAACTTTAGTGGTCCTTCTTCTTTGCATGTCTGCAATGAGTAGTGTGAACTTGACTTGTTTATTCATATTTTTTTTTTGTTTCTGTATCAGAGATTGAACTCATAACCTTGCTCTTGCCAAAAAGGCCCTCGAGCTGCTGAGCTAAATTCCCTGCACTTTTTTTTTTTTTTTTTTTTT
>PVJX010017488.1:0-38282 GCA_004027295.1 Dolichotis patagonum
GCATGGTGATTCACACATGCATTGTATGGTGATTCTCATCAGCACATTGTTTAACAGGACCTTCACACCCTGCCTTCTCCGATGGTCTGAGAGCGGAAGGACACGGGGTGACTCAGGCGGAGACCTGCTGATGGGCCCACAAAGGACTGGGTCCTCACAAAGCCATGTGTAATTTTTATAGCTGGGAAAACTATTTACAAAGACACTTCTATTTGATGAAATTTAAGGAACAAGCTACAATACTAACAAATGACAGAAAATTTCTACAATAATTCATTATTATAAATTTTAGGCCGGGAAAAATATCATCATTAATTTCTCTTGACCCTTCCTGGTGGTGACACTATATTTTTTATTTATTAATAGTATTTAGGTACATGTCAAATACAGAGAAAGATAGAACTGCATTTAATTGGAGAATACTTTTTATGTTAAAATCTGTTTGAATATAACTGATATGGTGTATTTTGGGGGGATAAGGAAAAGATTGAAAATTTTAAGATATGATTAATATATAATATAACATTTTAAATATACGATTTCAAAGTTTTAAGAAACACAAATATTATCAAAGCAGGTTCATACCTTTCAAATGTTTTCTGTTTTACTTCAGAGGATAGGAATATGCAAGTAAGTAAACCCAAACATCACTTTTTACCATTCTTATGCTAAGGTATTACACCTCTGCGATGCTCAAATTAAACTTAGAAATATGAATTTATAATTATTTCAAAGGTTTTAGAGAAGCCAATATGCACAGGTACAAAAATGTTTCAGGATGGTGGGTTTTGTTTGTTTGTTTTTCCTGTTTCAGTACAACAGAAAAAACAAACAAACAGAATTTTTTAAACTGTGCTTGAATACTTAAGCACCATAGAAAAATACTGAATAAAAGAGAACTAATGAAATTCTAATAATGACATAATGATCCAATTTTGGATTTATGAAGACATCTACATTAATGACCTTCTTCTCTTTGCCTACTTCAAGCACCCTCTTAGGAACTTGTATCCTGTATAATCATGTACATCTGTACCCAGAAGATCTTTTGGATGTTAGCTCTGCATAACACCACATTTATTGCCCAAAGGAACAAGAGGTAGGCCACATAGCATTATGGTAGGTGGACATCAGTTTAATTATATGCATATTCATTGTAACAAACAAGCAAAACTTGGTGCTCTGAAGTAATTCCTAGTTGGGATACTTAGCTTTGCTTCTGTAACACTGGATAAAGTATCTTGATATGAAACTCCTTCTTTCAAGTGACATTCCAAAAACTCAAAGTTCAGAGAGTCTGTGCTTATTCATTATGTTCTTTTAATGAGTGTTTCTGTGTGTTCATTTCCAAATAGACGAAAGCTCTTAAGCAATTAATAATAAATTTTAAATTTAGGGACTAGTACACTCTTGATAGATTAGTAAAAAGGGTTTTCATAAAATTGGCTAGCCACCAAAAAATCCAGATTATCATATTAGGAAATGGGGGGGGGTGTGCATTCCTTTCTGAAAGTTCTTTATAGGAGAAACTATTTCAGAAATCTTCTTGAATAAAAATAACCAATATCCTTTATTTCCATGAATTTAGTAGGACATTGGGTGGTTTATATCACACAAAATTTGTCATTGATCATGGAAAATAAAATTAACATTAATGAAAGAAATGAGAACATTTTAGACATATATTAAAGGTGGAACATTCTTGGTTTTCTATTTTGCATGATGATGAATGGAGAAAACTCATTGAAATCATGTGGAAATGTGTTGGGGAGAGAGTAGCATGAGGAGAATTAAGAAAATCAAAACTTTTGAGTAACAGTGATGTCGGAATAAAAGTGCAGGAAGGAAGTGTCGGAATAAAAGTGCAGGAATTGAATTTGCTATAACTGGTTAACCTGGGCAACTTTCTCTAACCCAAGGCTCTGCTTTGTTAGGCAAAATCGCTTTAAAATTCTCAAACACTGGATTATATCAGCTTCAAAACCACAGGAGATTTAGTTGTTAATGTACACAGTCCCTGGGTTTCTCATTATTGTGGGGAGCTTAGCATTTGTGGAGAGGGCTTCTAAATCATTGCTGATTTCAGCAGGTATGCTGCTCATGTAACCACGTGACTTGCAACGATGTATGCACTCTGTGTTACGGCTGAGATCATACAGACACCAAATCAAACCAGAACAAAGCAAGTAATAAAAAGTCTTAACATTAAGTATAGAAAAAAAAATGTCAACCTTTGAAAGCACTAATGATATTCAACTTGAGATACTCTATCCCCAAATACAATATAGGTAAAATTTTATGACTCTGGTCTAAGTGAGATAATTCCCTACCTTATTGATAGTGTCTTCCTTCACTCATGTTTTATAAAATCAAAACTAAAAATGGTTTTATGAGTTTGAATTGGTTTAGGCAAACAAATTGGATAATGGAAACACATTTTTTTTCTGGGTGACTTTTTTTTAAGGTTAAAACCTAAAAAATATAAATTGTGACAGTAGCCTTTGACATAGTAATGGGAGTTAAGTTTTTATCACCATAGCTTTCAGTACTTAACCCAGAATCCTGAAGAGAAAGTTACAACTGACAAGGGAAAGCATTAAGTGTTTGCAGTGAAGATATATATTGCTGAGGAACAATTTTTGGGTGAGAAGTTTATACAGTATCACTTTACAACCCATACTAAAATTCATGATTGTAACTGCCATATTTTTGGAGGACTAAAATAATGTGGACCAGGAGCTGATCAATAGTACATTTCACACAGAAGAAAATGTGAATGCAGCAATATTTTTATTACTGTCATTTTCTCAGAATGCCTGGCATGTTTGGTGATTGTGGAAAAATTGTAAAAGTGTACACACTGCAAAATGATAGATAAAATGTATTATGCTGTCCTAAGATAATTCTCATTAGGCTTTGATCTTCCCTATATTTTGCATTTTTATGATGATCTCAGTTACCAATTGTCAGGTTGGAAGGGAAGCACACAAGGAAAGTAACCCAAGTGTTCTCACATTTTCCTGTAATCCCTTCTTTCAATCTGATTTTCACTGACCTAGAGTGAAAATAAAGAACATAGTTAGTAAGAATGGAAAATCCATTTTCCTTAGGTTGCTCTTACTGTGTAAGCATCTATCAGTGGTTTATCTTTTGGGATTCCTTCACTACCAGTGACAGAAGTGCATATTTCAGAAAGTACTTCACTGCTTCTGTTAGTTGTAAAATAAATAATTCTATGAGGAGGTCCTTCTTTTTTGGGTATTTGGTAAATTGGAAAAATACTTTCCTTTAACAAACTTTCTACTTAGTTACTGAAAAATCTCATGGCAGCTGATAAGGGATTTATCAAATTTATCAAGGACACAAGATTTTAATGTATGCATTATGAAATTACATTACATAAAAACTTGTATGTTCTATGCAAGCATACATAATAGTGAATATTTTGTATGATATATAATTGAAATTTTCTGTGTATATTTGGCAAGATCTGTAGTTTGATTTAGCAGCTATTTTGAGTCATTTGTCCCAGCACTCAGGAAGGCTGAGGCAAAAAGATAGCAAGTTTAGCCTAACCTGGGCAATGTAGTGACTTAAAAACCTCTCTCAAAATAAGAAATAAAAAAAGGTTGGAAAGTCTCAGTATGAAGGTATTGGGTTCAATACCTTGGACTCTTGGACCCAAATAATACTTAATAACTCTTTGTACATCCTATGAATAGTATGAGTAGAAATTATGAGTAGAAGCATTAAATAATTTAAGTCTACAGTAATAGGCAAAGGTGAGATTTCTTCTGTAAAATCAATTTTTAAAAAGCTATTTATGTAACTACTGCAGCAACACATAGGCAAATAAAAACATGTATTTTTAGTTCTGTAATGGTGAACAATATCCATAAAAAAACATTAGCAACATCCAGGAAATAACTACAAAACAACAGCAGCAGTATCAAGACAGTGTAGAGTATCATGTGGGGAAATTAATCAGAAAGAGATTTTCCTTTAACAATCACAAATGAGATTCTCAAAATATGCCCCCAAGACAAACTGATTCTATAGTTCCTATTTTGGAAGGACATAATTTTTCTTCATTTTCATGTGCCACTTTGGTATTATTTCAGTAATAAGACAAAAACTAGTACATGACACACTAATATAAGAATATGTGCTATCCAGCAAACTGTCTGTTTTCATTTTCCTTTAAATTCTTCCACTTATCTTCCAATGTTTCCTTTTTTAAATTTAAAGGTATTAACAATTCTTTCAACCAGAACCAAGATAAAATGAAGCAAAATATTGAGAGTACATAGTACAGTAAGTGACAGAGGTGTGACATACATTATTTCCAATTTGACTGTTATTATTAATGTATTTTAATGTCTAGCAGAGACACTAGCAGATTTAACAAGGATGTCTGGATAATTTCAGAAATGGTAAAATTAAAATTCTACTTATCCTTCATTATGGATTTAAGAATGAATGCTAAAAATATTAAGAAATATTTTCAAACATAACAATTGTACTTGTCTGTTAAATGCAACTTAAGTGCACTTTATTTGCCCTTATTTTAGAAATTAAAGTGTGAAATTATTCTGTAAGACATAAAATGCTTATCTGCAAAGCTTTCAACATTTGTGGAAAAATGTGTCCATAATCTCCTCAAATTTGGAGAAACTTCAGTTAAATTTTAATATTTTTTCAATTTTATTTATTTGTTGTAAAATGTCCTGCAACTTTTTTTCAGTTCTCTTTGGGTCTCAAAATATTAAAAATTATGTAATATATTAGAAAAAATTGAGTATATTTCTTACAAATTACTTAGTAATTCTTAATTGTTATTGAGAATAACTATTTTCTTATAAAGATCCACACTCTAAAATGAATGGTTTAATTTCTTTTATTATTTCACATATGAATTTAAATAGAATCATTCATAAGGCAATCAAATCAATAAGAAGCCATATAAAATTGAGAATAAAGGGCAAGATACAGTAGTGAAATCTTATATTGCAGAAAACTTGTTCTCTGAGTATTCTGTAAGATGAGCAAATATTTCTAATAATTTAATTTGATAAAGAAGTGATGTGTTGCAATGTGAGTACTATATGATCCCAAAAGTCATATGATCACCACTGAGCCAATGGTTCTCTCTCCCTCTCTCTCTCTTTCACTTTCTCTTTCTGCAGGATTATAGGTAACTGTCTCCAACAGGAAGATGTTATGGCATCTTTTCTGCATAAAAAGAGGAAGAAAGAGGCCTAGGAATTCCTTAGCTCATATGTGATTGGAGAAGTGGGTAAAATGAGGGAAACAACAAAATCTGTCATAGACAAGCACCTCTCGAATAAGACTGTAGCATTGCAAACAATCCATCTGCTTAATGAGAATCCAATATCACGTTTCCATGAATCCTCAAAAGGAGACAAACGAAAGTGTGATTGGATATGCTGTTTGTTAAAGGTACATGAAAAGAACCATTCCACTGAGCCAAGAGATAAGGAGTGATTCCATTACTGATAGTACAGGTCTTCCTACACAATAGCCCTCTTCCCTCTTGTCTCTCTTACATCAACCACAAAACTTTTACAGTCAAGTAAAGGATAATTTATTTTTCTTTATGTGTTGTATTTGCTTTACTATTTTGTACTATATTACAGTATTGTAATCATTTTTATATGAATATTTTGGGCTTGGGAAACAAATAATTTGGGTTTTCATTATTTCTAATGGGGAAATTCACTTTGATATGTAAGTGTTTTGGATTATAAGCATGTTTCTGGAACAAACTATGCTTGTAATCCAAGTTTCTACTATATATCTAAAGCTGAAACCTAATTTTAAGCTATTCATAAGTCCTGTTTTTGATATATAATATCAAAAATAGTAGAGAATGTAATATCTGCTGAGAGACATTTTTTAAAAGAAGTTACTGTTAATGAAAAAGTAATTTGTTTATATTATTTTATTGAATTACAGCTTATTAGTATCTTCTATTTTTACAAACCATTTGTAAACTAACATTAACCACTCATTTTATTATTATTATTATTATTATTATTATTATTATTTTATTTTAAAGAGAATAAAACCAAGCAAAAGAAAACAGAAGAAAGCCAATCAAAACAAACCATTGTCAGTGACACAGGACTTCAAAACAATAGAAAATCAACAATAGTTACCATAATGCTTCCTTCTGTCTTCAAAATAGCTGCAGATACCCTCAGACATAGCAAAAACCAAACAAAAAGGACAGAATAGAACCAATAAAAACAAAAAAATGATGCCATACAGGACTTCAAAACAAGATAATAGTAAATCCAAAATGGCTATCATAATATATCTTGTTATCTTTGAAATAGCCGACCATGCCATGGGATACAATAAAATCAAACAAAACAAAACAGAACAAAACTCAACCCCAAACAACAATAAAAATGGTACAGGACATCAAAACAACACAATAGGGAATCAACAATGGCCACCACCCTCAGAAGGGGATCCCCCATAGATACTGCACTGTGTATCGCCATCCTCTGAAAGGATGATCAGAGCACCGTACAGCACTGAATTGTATTCCACTGCAATAGCTATCATCACAGCTGGTGTTGCTCCAGATCAGCTGGTGACTTACAGCAGCTGGGTGGGCAGGGTTGGGTCTTCTTGTTTCTCAGCCAGAGTGCCCAAAGGAGCTGGCATCTGGTTCTCCCTCAAGTGGCTCTCGCATGATGCTGATTCACAGGAAGGGCTTGCATCTTGGTGATTCCTTGCTCTCTTCACCCACAGTCCTTGAATGTGTTGATTCACTGGAAAAGGCTGGGGTCTGGCTCTCCCCTCAGTGGCCCATGCATGGCACCGAGGCCTTGCTTCTTGGTGACTTCTCATTCACTTCCCCCACAGCCCATGAATAGTTCCACTGATTTTATTATTATTGCTGTTGCTTTTATTATATATATGATTTGCATTTACAATTGACAAGATTTACTAATATTCTCTATTTTCATATTCTTTTAGTTCTAAGTGTTCTGAATCTCACTTTAGTATTTTTGAGTTATTTAGAAGTGCTTTAAATTTCAGTAAGTGTACCAAAGTAGTTTTCTGGTGGAAATGGGCAAGCTAATTTGATATGCAAGGTTATATTCATAAATATCCCAAACATTTGGTAATAGAATAAGGCTGGGGGTCTTTTCTGCTACATATCAAGATACACTGTGAAAGAAGAACAATAAATTGTAATTACCATAAATTATTGATATAAAGACATACAAACTGACTACAGTTACAGCACGGATTGCCCAAATAAAGACCTTTATATATGTTTCACTAAAATATGCAATAAAATTCATATTGCAGATTAGTGAGTACATTGTCAAGCTGAATGCAAAAAAGAGCACATTTTAAAAATCAGGTAAATGACAATACTATATTTAGATTTTTTTGATGCAGGAATGAAAATTTGAACTTAGCATACATTATCATGTTATTCTTACTATTTTGTCTTCAAGTAGTGTCTTGTCCCAGTCACATGAGGTTTGCTTTTCAAAAATTACTTCAAGATATGATCAGTTTAGTAGCTTGTGGGTAAAGTGTTTACAGACACTAAATTGCTTCAAATAATTGTGTAGAACAAAATGAATTAAAGTGTATATGAATTCTTAAACCGAGTTTCCCCAAATTAGAGCTTGGGTCTAGGATGTGAGATGAGATTCACCTGGGAGGTGACTTCAAGGAGTAGTAACAGAACAATGGGAGAGTAGTACCGGGAAGGAAAAGTGGTCCAAACTGGGGCATTCATGAGTGAGGTTATCTCTATGGGAAATGTATATTAGCTAATTGTAGCTCACTGGCTAATTCATTGAATACAACAGACCTCAGAGCTGCCTCAAATTGTTCCAAAATGGGTGGTATGATCCTAACACCTACTTGTCACTGGTAGAGAATTGCATTTGAAACCATTTTCTATTTTTAGAAATCTGGCCTGTGCTGCATGCAGCAAATCCTCCTTATGCCTCTAGAGAAATCCCTTAGGCAGAGAATTACAAAATCTTGCAGTGAGAAGCTGTCAACTTCCAAGAAATAGTTGTTGGGGAAAAATGAATCTGACTCCAATATCATCTGTTTTAGTCCAATTCTTATAATTCTCAGATAAAGATTTGCTCGACATCAAGTTCTTTCTTTCCCCTCATTGCATTTTCAAGGTTTGTGGTCAATCAAACCTTCAATTAAAAAAAAAGTAGCAGTACTGTTAACAGGACAAGCTGCATTTATCAGCATTGCACTAGCTTTGGAGGCTGACTTGCTAGGTGTGCTTTCTATACTCTGTCATCCATTCTGGAATCCACTCATTTTAACTCAGCTTGTGTGCTCATTAGGTTGATTTCCTAATGAAAAAGTCCATCCCAAAATGGCTGAGAGCTTAGTAGTATGTTCTTCTTTGCTGTGATTACTGAAACTGCCTATTATCGTAGATAAAGAGTAGGCATACTGAATTTTCTGAGTTTTCACCAGACTTTCCCCTTGTCCATTACGTAGTAAGAGCTCTATACCTTCTGACAATCTGCATCATTAATTATGTCAGCACTGTAAATTCTTTGTTTGCCAATTTACTATTTTGAAGAACACAAACTGACAAGGTAAGAGTTATACTTTTAGGGCAATTAAAAGTCTTATGTCCTTTAGTAGAAGGTTCATTGAACTTTCATCTATTGAAACCAGGCATTCTATTCATTTAAAGCTTAAAGCGGTAAAGAAGAAAACAAATTTCCAAAATGCTTCACTGGTCATTGTGATAAGAGCAACCAAAGCTAGTTCCACAGATCAGTTGACACAATGGTAGCTGTGTATCATGATCTTCTTAGAAAAATCAGACAAACTTTGATTTTTTTTCCAGTGCGTATTTGAAAAGAAAACAATGTTAACTATAAGAAAACCTAAAATATTTAGGAATAACTATAACCAAGGATGTAAAAGATCTGTACACTGAAAAAATAAAATATTAATAAGAAATTCAAAAGCACAAAAATAAAAGATGTTACATACTTACAGAAAGAGTTAACTAATATTTTGAAAGTGTTTATACTGCCCAAAATGATCTATTTATTCACTAGAATTCCTATCAAAATGTTTATGACATTCTTCACAGAAGAAAATTATAATACGATTTTTATGAAATCAGAAGAAAACATCACATAGCCAAAACAATCCTGACAAGAAGGAACAAAACTGTACATGTTACACTATTTTATCTCAAAATAAGCTAAAAGCCATAGGAACCAAAATAGCAAGGTACTGGCACACAATAGACACAAGAACTGATGGAATAGGATAGATAATACAGAAATAAATCCGCTGCAAATTAGCCTTTTACAAGGTGCTAAGAACATACTGTAAGCAAAGAATAGTCTCTCCAACAAATAGTGGTAGGAGAGTTAATTGGATTGCCATATGGAGAAAAATGAAGCTATACCCTTATGTCTAACCTTATAAAATAAATTCAAAATTTATTAGAAAAATGAATGTAAATCTTGATATAATAAAACCAATAGAAAAAAACATATCAAGAATTTGGTCAGGGCAAATATCTTTCTTTCTTTCTTTCTTTCTTTCTTTCTTTCTCTTCCTTTCTTCTTCCTTTCTTCTTCCTTCCTTCCTTCCTTCCTTGGAATAAAACCTTAAAATATATTAAACAAAATAAAAAATAAACAAATTGGATTATATCAAACTAAAAAGCTTCTGCATAGCAGAGCATACAATCAATAAAGTGAAGAGACAACATACAGAACAAGAAAATATTTACAAACTTTGCATTTGACAAGGAGTTACTATGAAGAATACATGAAAGTCCAACTCAGTAGCAGGAAATAATGATAGCAATCTGACTTGAAAATTGGGAAAAGATCTCTACAGACTTCTCAAAAGAAGACATAGAAATGGCTAAGAAAAGTAGGCAACACAGCATCCCTAACTGCAAATAAAAACTGCAATGCTATATGATCTCATCCCAATTAGAATGGCTGTAATCAAACAGGCACAAAAAACACTGGCATAAATATGGAAATTCATATATTGTTGATGGGAATGTAAATTTGTATAGCCATTATGGAAAACAGTATGGAAGTTACTCCAGAGTAAATTAAATCAGTATGTCAAACAGAAAGTTGTACTCCCATATTCACAGCAGTGCTATCACAGTAACTAAGATATGGAATCAGTCTGAATGCCTATCAACTGATAAATGGATAAAGAAAATGTGATCCATCCCATGGAATAATATTTAGTCATAGAAAGAATGGAGTCCTGTTACTTATGGCATCATGGGTGGAACTGAAGGACATTAAGTGTAAGAAGCCCAAAGCAGCAAGAGAAGTCCCACACGACCTCTTTCACGTGTGGAATCTAAAGGAGCTTATCTCACAGCAGCAGAGAGTAGAAGGGTAGACTGCAAACACTGTGAAAGTGGGGTAAAGGAATAGGGACAGCTCGAGGTATACAGGAGCAAAAAGTCCTGGGGTTCTGTGGTACAAAGAGCGGAGATAATTCAAAATGAAAAGTAGATCCTCTGAATCCCCCCCCCCTTTTTTTTGGAATTTTATGGGCCTTCTTTGTTATTTTTTAAAACTGATACCAAAATCAAGCACCATACTTCTGTTACCTTAAATGGATTTATGCTTATACTTTAAAATATTATTGTAATCCAGGTAAGCTTTGTTTTCCCAAATCTTTGCATGATGAATGCTGTACTTTTTACAGTATTTTAGGGATTCTTGGGCTTTCAATCTCCTTGTGATGGTTTCTCCAGTAAAACTTATTTAACATCACAGAAAATCAGCGGGAAATGTTCTACCTACTTTTCAACAAGGCAAATGTTCTCTATCGTACTTTCACCTTCTGATCAAGGCAGCTCATCCTCTGTGTTACTCATTTTTTTGTTGCTGAGCTAAAACATCTGAGGGCATCTTAAGGGAGACAAAGTTTAATTTTGTTCAAAGATTCAGAGGTTCCAGTCCATGTTCAGCTGGGCCTGTTGTTTCCAGGCCTGACGTGGGGCAGGAATGGCACAGCCACGGCAGAGGAGAGCGGAGAAAGCAGCCCATCTGCGATAGCTTTCCTGTCCTGCTGTTTTACCCAGGCCCTCGACTTATTGAATGGTACCATCCGCATCGAGAGGGGGTCTCCCACATCAGTTTACTGGCCCCCAATGCCAACCCTCTCTGGGGACACCCTTGGACTCACCCAGAAGTGTGTTTTACTATTTCATAGCCCTTTCTCTATTCAACCAAGTTGACAATCAGGATTAATCATCACACTTTTTAACTTACCAAAAAAAAAAAAAAAAAAGAACTAAAATTACTATTTCCCAGGCAATTTAGAATGAGAAAGAAAGAACAGAAAGACCCTATCTTTCTGAGTCACTTGGATCTTTCCTTGGCACAGATGCCACCCTAGACTCCTTAGTCCTTCAACTTCTTCAGGTATCTCCATATGCCCATGGTGCTACATAGTACTTTGTCTTTCCTCTTAAAATTAGCTTATCTATTCACTGATGCATATTTTCATGACTGCACATATTGCTGTTAACCGACCCATTATCAAGAACTCATCTAATCAAGGATAAGCATCAATTGCTCATCTTTTAAAATAGTGCATTGTCTTCTATAATGCATGTCTGCTCTCACAAAATATAACAACTTTAGCTCATGAGTTCAGTTTTAATTCTTCTTAAAAGCAACATTTCAACTTTAGTTTGTTTTTAGACTGCATGTTTTACAAGTAGTAGGTTTTACCTGTTTATGTACTTTGCTATGAGTAGAAAATTTGCTTTCTTCATACTGACACACTGCACAGTAGTAAACCTTTTCAGATTGTCTTCTTTCAAAATACGTTTTGTTCTTTTTATAGCTATATCAATCAGGAGTGAGGAAGCTCCTCTACTGGTCAACAAATACATAAAGCTTAAAATTTACTGATCCATTATTTGATTTAAGAGAACATTTGTTTATTTTCTGTAAGAGAAGTATTGGAACATATTTAAGTACAATGAAGTTGAGTTTGCTGAAAATATTTTTCCTGAGCAAAGCAAACAGACTTTCAAATCATAGTGTTAAACTCATATTAATGGAATAAGACAGTATTTCTTATCCGTTTTAAAAAAAGTATTTCTGAACAGCTATATGAGTTGCTGACCATGCTTTATAAAGTGAGACATGACCTATGCTTCAGGCAGTTTCCTTCATGTGAGGAGCTAAATGTCCCTTACGGACCTTGCTGGCAACTACACAAGTATTTAAAAATATCGCTAGACATTTTTTTCCTTCCTTGTTAAACGAAAGAAAAAAATGTCAGCAGACAAATTTTCTGTGGGGTATTATAGAAGTTATTTATCACTTTTTCAATGAGATAATTATTATATTTTCCATGGCCAAGCATTATAGTTGAAAATAAACTGTCCTAGATACATAAGGCAAAGTGTTTACCTTTACATGTATCTACACATGTCCATACATAGGTGCATTTGTCACCTCAATTGTACTACTGCTATGAACACTGAAAGAAAAATTGCACTCACTCTCTGAGTCTCCAGTGTATGAATCTATGAATCTGAGATGACAGACAACACGCCATGGTGGGAACAGAAACTTTGGAGGAGATTGTAAGCCTAAAACTATTGCTCCTATGCATGGTACTGTGCAGCATTCTGGACACTGGTTATGTTCTCAAATGTTTTCCTCATCTGAACATAGTTCAAAAGGAATCTCATTAATATATTAGAGAGAAAATGATACAATTTGCAAAATCTTAAAATACATTTTTTAAAATGAACAATGTAGACATTGCAATGAAAATTTTAAAGAAGAAACAAGGGTACCCTTAAACTTGCTTTTTCTCTGATTTTCTCAGATGCAGTTAATATATTTCAAAATAATTTTTCTGCATCTTAACTATAAATTATTTATAAATCTGATAGATGAAGTATTCTACACATGCTTGGTTATGACTCTGTAGTGCTTATTAAAAACGTGGTGCTTCATGTTTTTTCTAATAATTGAATTATACCTTGTAGGAAACAGTTTAACAAACTCTGTTTATAACAAGTGCACCTGATATACATTCTCAAATTATGTAATTTTCAGAACTCTTTCTTACTCTAGATGCCTTTGGGGATCAAGCAAGGTTGTCCACCCGCTGCTAAGTGCTTATTGTGAAGGTTAGAATGAATTACATTAGCATGCATTGTTTCTTTTCCCACTTAAAGCCATCTCTTACAAAGATTATCTGCTTAAGCAGGGACTGGCATATATTAGCTGTAGGAGGAACAAACCTAAGATTTAGGACAGTTTTAAAGAATTTTACTGTGCTTATCAAGAGGTAATAGACTCTTTTCTTCAATGTATAATTCAGATAAATTTCAAAAGTTCCTGTGAGACATCTTTCCATAGGACCTTCTGTCTCTGAACTTTTAATAAGAACAAGCAAGTCATACCCCAAACACTTCCATTCTACATATTTTCCCTATTTGTTTTTCATCTCAATGAAAGAGAAAAGGGAGGAAGATCAGTTTCTAAACAATAAATCTCCCCGATAAGACCTTTTAAGTGAGCCTCAGGTGCCACTGTTTGTCATGATCCTCCCAGCACGCACGTACTGCACAGTATTCATTTGAGTTCTTCATTTTCACTATGAATTTTCCTTTTTTCTATCTTGACCGTACTTTCCTCAGTTTAAGTAGGAGGGTAACTGCACCTGACATAAACAATGAAATGACGTTTCAATAAGACTAAATAGAAACACTCATAATAACTAAACTGCAAAAATTGTTCAAAAGCTCTTTCTGAAATGAGACTTATTTACCAGTTGTGTAGTGTACTAAGTGTCTATCTCATCAAATATCTAGGTCACAGCCATTTGTTCCAACTTACTTTTTATGGAACACTTTTTAAAACATAAAAACTCTAGCAAAACTACTGTGAACATGTTTATTCAGAGGATGTTAACCTGAAAATATTCAAACTCATTGTAAAATAATTTTTATGACTAATCAATATTGTCATTACTTGATTTGGCTTTAAAAATTTAGATTTTCTGCCTTTTAAAGCTGTAGTGATTTAGATCACTGCAATAAACCTAGTCTTAGTACAACATAGCATTTGCTTAACCATCTGTTCTACTTACATAGCCAGAGTCCAAGCCATTCCCCAGGGCTCTACAACTTAATCAAGTACTGTATTTACACAGGCATGTATTCCCCAAGAGAAGCCTCCAATGATGAAGTTTATGCTGCTGTATCTGTCAGTTGGTTCTAGCTACTAGCCCATCAGTGAATAAACCTGCAAAGCTAGGTAAGAAAGAGAATTCTTAGTTAAAACTATTCTGACTGTCATAAAAGATTTTTTAAATGTCAAAGTTGACTAATTCTTTCATGTAGTATTATTTTTGTTACTCTCCCATCAACTTGTCGCTGTCACAATGAGTCCTCTAAAACAGTGGTATACCAGAGGGGAGTTATATTATGTGAGGGAATTTAAAACCAATAAAAATCTTATTAACAGTTGGTCAGCTTTTTATTACCACTAGTCATCCTGACCATATTCAGTGATAAACTTGTCATTCCCAAAACAACAACGCTATTTGTAAGCCAAGGTATAATTAAAACAATTGCTTTACTTATAGTTACTGTTGAATTTTATGTATGAATAAATATGTATATTTATACAATTAAAATTAGTATTTAATCTTTTATTTCTATATAACATAATATTTACATTAAGCATAATAATGAAAATCTTAGTAATCATATACATTAGTATATACACATATATTTCAACTAGCACCCATTTAGTACTTACTGTCAAATATCATTGCATTCATAAAAGATAATTTGGAGAGCTCACTTAAGTAGTCTTTTTCTCTCCCTCTTCCTACATCAAAATTTTTGTGTATTTTCCTTCAAGTAGGATGTTTATAACTTAACAAGTGTTGCAAAGACAAACCTAGAAATCAAATAACTTCAGCTGTGTCATTCTGCATAACCTGAAGATGATTTTTTAAACTGATGAACTTCAATTTTTGGATAACTTTAGATGTTGAGAAAAACTGATCAGATAATACACATAGCTTTTCTACGGCACCTTTCCCCACCTTTCCCCTTCTTAACCATTGTTAACGTCTTACATCGGTGGAATGTGTTTCTTTACAATTAACACACCAATGTTTGTTCCGTATTAGTCACTGAAACTTACAGTTTCCCCTGAGGTTTACTGTTTGTGTGACAACATTTTATGAGCTTTGACAGATGAAGGATGTTTTGTATCTTCCATTACACTTTGAACATAACAGCTTCATGCTCCCAAAATTCCTGTGCTTCATCGATTCATTCCATCCACTGCAGCCCTAATTCCTTGATGTTTATGCTCTATAGATTTGTCTTCTTTAAAATTTCACAACATTGGAATCACACGATATTTTTATACTAGTTAAGTGAAAGCACTTAGCAATTTGCATTAAAGTCTCCATTATTTTTCTGCATTGAGTAATGTTCCATGGAACAGATGCACCAGAGATTTTTCCAATATGGTTTACCCATTTGGCATTCTCATAAAGAATGATGATTTTCTGTGGCTTCACAGTCTTGTCAACATTTGGTAGTGGCAGTTTTTGATTTTTAGATATAATTTTCTATTCTAACAGATACATAGTAATAGTACTTTAAACAGTTTTCAATAGCTTAATAGAAGTCATAAAATTATTCTGAGTATCTTTTTTTAATAGAGGCTCTCACTGTATAGTTCAGGCTGGCCTTTAACTCACTATATAACCCAGACTAGCCTCGAACTTGCAACGATCCTACTGCCTCAGCTTCCCGAGTGCTGGGATTGCAGATACATGCCACCACAGTTGGCCATATTTTCATTTGCTTATTTGCTACCTCAGAGAATTGTATTTTGAATTATAGGTCTTGGGCTAGGCAGGTTAAAGTGGGTCTTAAAAATCGGGGAAGTGGTTAAGATTGGACAGGATGACGCTGTAGGTTTGAGGTGATTTTTGCCATGTTGTAGAGACTTTCAGGTGAAACTTGATGAGCCTGGGTGTTTAGATGGCTCAGAGTCTCAATTTCCTGGGTCAGGTGTTTTATGGCAAGAAATGTAATTATAATGAGGTTAGTGTGTTCCACATAGTCTTCACATTCTTAAACCTTCAAATTTGGGAGCTCCTCAGCACTGCTTGCTGTTCACTGAAATGAGAGAACGTCAACTTCATAGCAAGAATGTTTCCAGTGTTGATTTCAAGCAGTATGGCTTCTTGAATTTAATAAGATCTCTAATATGAAATGAAAAGCAATTGTTTCAACAAAACAGAAAAGACAAAGGAGAGAAAAATGACCACAAATGATAATACTGTGACAATTTAAGGAAAAATTATTTCTGACACCTCTTTCCTTGTTTTCCTATCAACTTTTAAAAGGAAACAGCAATACATATGGATATATTTCAAAGGTGATACAGATAAAACAAAAGCTAAGGACAGAAATTAAAACACTTACCTATTTGGTAAGTGAACAGTAGCTTCAGGGAGCCCTTCACATGAAAATTTAGTATCCTTAGTATCCAGGTCAGGAAAACAGGGAAATTCTCCTTCACGCCACTCCCTGCATGCACTAGAGTCCTGCTATCAGGAATAAGTTGCATCAGTTTTCACAAACTTCAGACAATGAGTCATGCCTTTCTCTTTTTATATTTGTGGATAGTTAAAATTCCTGAGGAGATGCATTACTAAAGATAGTTAAAGATGGCAAGACAGTAAGTAATGGCCCAAAACAGGAAGAATTCTTAAGCTAGATAAGATGAAGAAATTCTTAGCCTTGATGTCAACTAGGCAATCAGACCAGGTACTCAGGGAGACGGTCAGGATACCATCACCAAACACTACTTAGACTCAAGGGAAAATTAAAGGCACAAGTCCCGAATGGAGAATGAAAGCCCCTATTAATAATCTGGGGGAAATCTGTTATAGGTAAACTGAGATGTGCTTTTCAATAGTGCACACAAAAAATTAATTGTAATTGGGATTAAAGTATCACATTTTAAAACTTAATTATAAATTTCACAGTGATTCTTAAAGTCTTCAATCTGTACTTGCTCAACAGATACTTAACTGTCTCCCACATGCCAGGTCCCTTGCTAGGTTCATTTAATATATATTCAGAACTTCACATGGACGTATGGAACCCCATGGTTCCTAATGAAGTACACTGATGATAGTGGTTGGTGACCTCAAGCAACATACACTGAATACATTAAATTCTTCATTCCTCTTGCGACACACAGTGCCAGTTAGTATTTAATGCGCACGTTTTCTTGAAAACAGCATACTGTCTCCTAATTGCCTTAAATCCTGCCACTCAAAATCACCTATTTTCCCCTACTGTCTCATTATGCTATTCAACAGAGATAATGAGGGGTTCATGTTTTGTTTGTGCAGACTAATTTCTTCATCCCATAATCATTAAATATAAAGAATATATTTTCAAAAACTACACTCTTTGAATAAACTACATCCTTAAAGTTCTGTAAATAGAATTTCATTCATGGAATACATTACGTAACAATAAACTAAAAGTGAGGTATGATTGATATATAAACCACTGCCGCTATTTAATTATACAGTTTGCTAAGTTTTGAAATGTGTATGATTTGAAATTATAATGGTAAGCAAGTTTGTCACAACCCCAGCTATGTTTTGTAATCACTTCCTCTTCCCCCCTCTGTCTCATCTCACACCTTGGCAGACAGCTGTGATTTGCTGGCGTTTCTTTGTATTTTAGAATCATGATTTGCTTATCCATTTATCCACTTATGGGCATTTAGGCTACGATAATGATTTGGGAATACTGCAAATACGGCTACTAGGAATGCACACAGGAAAGTCTGTGTGTGCATATATGCTTTCAATTGGGTAAATTCATTGGAGCAGACTAGGAACTACACTAAAAGTGCTAGAAAACTACCAGACTACTTATAACAATTGTATCATTTTACATTTTGAGCAGAACTGGAGCAATCTTTCATGGAAGCTGTTTAAGTTTTAACCCTTCTTGTAGGTATGGAGTAGCATCTAAAGTGGTTTTAAATAGCACTTTCTTAATGACTAGTGGTGTTGACTTTGCTGTGCTTGTGTCCAAACCGTGTTTCCTTTCATGAAGTGTCAATTTCTATGTGCTAACAGAATTGTGGATCAGAGTTTGAGTTTGTTCACTTGTTAATTGGATGTGCCTTCCAATTATTCCAATGGCAATTACTGAAAATATTCCTCTTCAAAGAACTGCTTTTGGTTTCTGTCAAAAATAAATTGTACATCTATGTGTATGGGCATATTTCTTAACTCACTGTCATGTTAAAAATAACATCTATCTGTACATTCGTAGCATATTACCCACAGTAGTGGTTAACATTGCTTTGTTCTAAGTCAGCTTGTCAATACCAACACAAAGCTTACGAATTCTACTTGGACAATAAATCAATATGAGAGGACTGACATTCTAAGGATATCGAATTTTCAGAGCCATGAGTGCTTTCTTCTCTATTTGATCTCTATTCTATAATTGTAAGCAATAATTTATAACTTTTAATTTCTGTATCTTTCAAGATTGTGTTATATTTGCCTTTATTTCATGTTTTTCATCCTCTTTTAGAAACATTATTTTTAATTTTAATTCTTGATTTTTATTCTTTGGAAATTCAATTGACTTTTTTATGTTATCCTCAGTATCTTAAAATCTTGCTAAACATATTGAGCATTTTAATAGTTTTTTTTATAAATGCCAGAGTTCCCTACATAGACATCTGCAAATTTTATTTCTTCCTTTACAAAATTAATGTGGTTATTCATTTTCCTTGATTTTCTTACTGTTTAGCAGTACAATGTTGACTGGAAGACTTGAAAGCAATTGATATTTTTCCTACTGAATTTAACAAGAAATAACTTTTAAGAATATAGAAGAAAGAAACTTAATTTCCCTAGCTTCCCTTTGACATGTTAAGGAAATCCTCATATATCTGAGTTTTTATAAAATGATGTTATGTTTTGTTAAATTTAAGGTCAGTTTATTTTACAATACAGAATTTTCTACAGTGATTTATTGCTTACAATTTAAGCATGTTGGGATTCTTCTTAATCACTTGACAGTCTTTGAGACAATGACTTAAACATAAGCATGAACATTCTTTCTCTGTGTAGCTCTGACAAGACCAGAGTTTCATAGAATTAAAAACCACAAAATAAAACAAGAAAATCCACAGAATATAATATATGTTTTCCGTGCAGGCTCAAAACATATATGCAAATATTTAATTGTGTACTAATACATATATTTTTTATCTAGTTTGCAAATGTTTGTGCTTGCAGTGTATAGTATTGATGTTAGAGTGAATGAAATGTTTTTAGAAACACCTCGTAATAGTAAAATTTATTTGTGGTTTAGACAGGCAATGACATAATATTAGTAAATATACCCTGGTTTTAAACCTGGGTAAACAAATCCTGGTATTAAGATAAAATATAACTTAAAATAATATTTTTGCAAAATAGATGACTATAAAGATTTCAGAAAAAAATTCAGATATAGTAATGCATACATATAAATTTTATGAAAGATGAATTATAAGGACTAGTTTTATTTTCTCAGTATATTTTTATGCTTTTTAACAATAGTATTGTAAGATGGGTTTTAAAGGAAGCTGGGTGAGCAGATTGTGTGCAAGAGATACACTACTGAGTATTCTTGAGATCAATGTTTTCAAAGATAAGGAAGGATGTAGAAATGAAAGAGAACCAAGCTGAACTGTGATTAAGTCTCAAGGAGAGATTCAACCACTGTTCAGGTTTGCTAAAAGGAAATATCATATTTCCCCCAAAAAATGATAAGCAGTAGTCTCTGAAATTAAAAACATGTCACACAGATATAAACCATGTTTTCAATGGGCAATGCTATTGAATCTAGTGAAATATGATAGGTATACTCAGATACAAAGTTTTAAGGAAAATTATTTAAAAACACCTATTGTGAGTGAAATTCTAAAAGTACAAGAAAGTATGCTTAAATAGTTAAAGTAAGGTATTATGTGAGTCTCCTTTCAATTGAAGAATATCAATAAAATGTCAAACAGAAATTCTACAGTTAAATATAAAACATGTCAAGTGAAAAATTTTCCAGGACTTACTAACAGACTTCAATTGACAAAAGTAATAATCAGTAAATTTAAATAGATTAATGGAGAATATCTAACCAGAAAAACAAAGAACAGTCCAGCATATAATGCCAGAACTCAGGAGGCTGAGTCAGGACAATCATTGCAAGTCTGAGACCACTCTGGACTACAAAGTGAGCTCAAGACATTTTTGTCTCAAAAAGACAAAATAACAAAAGCAAAAACAACAACAAAAAACAACTACAATGGCAATAACAGCAAAAAAAATAAAAACAAAGAGAAAAAAGAATGAAACAATGGACTGGATGCCCTTAAACACACATATGAGTAGTTATAAAAGAGTTCCTACTTGATATGGAACAAGAAAATATAATAATATTTTCTCAGTTGGGTGAAAAATATTAACCTCCATAACTGAGAAGCACAATGAACTCCAAGTAGGATAAATATACAGATACCTAGACACATTCTATTGGAAACATTGAACGACAATGAGTGAATTTTGAATGTAAAAAAAGAGAATTAACTTTATGAGCTATTAAAAGGGTCCAGCAGTGTTGAAAGAGATATCAATATATGAAAGTCACTTTTCTTTTTCTATGAAGTAATAAATTTGAACAAAATATTTGTACACAAATATTCATAACATTTTATTCATAAGAACTTAAACTGCTAATTACTCAAAAATTCACCAATGAAAGAACAGAAGAAATGTGATTCATGTATTCAACAGCAAATAATTTAGACATAAAAGAAAATACTGAAATAAACCTTAATATGGATGAAATTCAAAACACTTTTCTTGTATGAAAGAAACTAGGCTCCTCTATAACAGCAATTCTTCATGGTAGATTTTATATACAATTTCTAGATAATGTAAATAAATGGATAATGATGACAGGCAGATCAGTGGGTTCCTGGAGATAGAACAGCTGGTAAGAAACACACAAAAGAGTTTGAAAAGGGAAAGGAGGAACTGTAGGTGTGAATCTGTTATCTTGACTGTGGTAATAATTTCACAGATGCATGTATAAGTCAAAATCAACTAAATGGTATATGACAAGTATGATCAGATATATTTTAATAAAACTGAACATAACATTTAAAAATTCAATAGCCATGTTTGTATTTAAAACTTTAGTCATGAAAATGTGCAACTGCTGAAGAATTCTGGTGATTAAACATCTTGACAAATAAGCCTAGTGCTGACGGGATGAGTGTTGTTCTGATAGTGCACTGACATAATATGAACGCAGTACTTTCAATGTCTCCCTCAAATTTCATATGATGGAAATTTAATTTCTGTCGCAAAAGTGTTGAGAAGTGGCACCTTTTACTGGTGATTAGTTCATGAGGGGTTTGTCCTCATGAATGAATTCATTTTATCACAGTAGTGAAGTAATTACTGCAAGAGTAGGTTTATGACAAAAGCAGTTTCAGCTGCCTCTTGCTTTTTGTAGCCATCTTGCCTTTCTACCTTCCACCATAGCATGAAGCATCAAGAAAGCCCTCACCAGATATGGAGCTACTGGACTTGGACTTCATAGTCTTCAGAACTGTAAAATGTAAAACCCTCTTTTTTACAAATTCTATAGCCTCAGATATTTTGTTACAGCAATAAAAATCATGCTAGGTTGGAAAAAATGGTACCAAGAATTAAGGTTATTGCTGTTAAATAATTGAAAATGTGCAAGCAGTTTTAAGTCAGCTAATGAATAAAAACTGGAAGGATTCTGTGGAGTGGGCTAGGAAAAACCTACATTGCCAAAAATAGAGCACTATGGGTAATTTGTTGAGTGCTGAGAATAAATGGGACTTCAGAGAACTCCTAGAATTTATTAGGGTTTAAACAAATGCTTGTGTTCAGAATGATGGTAGAGATATAGACAGGTACCTGATGAAATCTCAGGTGGAAATATGGAAGTATTTGATACTGGAGGGAAGAGTGCAATTCTTACACAACTTTAAAGAACTTGGAGCCTGGCATAGTGGCACATGCTATAATCCCAACACTATGGAAGCTGAAGCAGGAGGACTGCCATGACTTTGAGGCCTGCCTAGGCTACATAGTGAGTTCAAGTTCAGCCCCAGCTACTGTGTAGTGAGACCCTGTCTCAAAAAAACAAAAAAACAAGAAAAAAAAGAAGAAAAAAAAAGAAAGAAAAGAGAAAAAGAATTTGACACACGGTATCTATGCTCTAGTGGTTTGTAAAAGGCATAGAT
This sequence comes from Dolichotis patagonum, assembly GCA_004027295.1. NCBI lineage: Eukaryota > Metazoa > Chordata > Mammalia > Rodentia > Caviidae > Dolichotis > Dolichotis patagonum. Next base: position 22,422 of record PVJX010017488.1, read on the forward strand.
TAGTATCCACAAAGTAAAATATCTCATGGAATAAATTTCAAAGCAGAATGTTAAAAGAACTGAATGATTCATTTTAACCACACGTAGTAAGACAATGGAAGAAGAAGGAGCTTACTGAAAGATGGAATTTGTAATAAAATGGGAAGCAGAGTAGAAAAATTTAGGCCATTCGTAACCAGGTATGTAAAGAGTGAAATGGCATCTCTAAGACAGCAACAAAAGGTGTGGCCTACCAAATATTTCCTTAAGAGATAAGTACGGATAGAAGACATCTATCTCAGCGTTATTCTTCAGGACGCTGGTAGAGCGATAGTGCATGTGAGAGATCTCTGCGTTAAGGTAGAACCAGGATGCACTCACAGAGTTACTGGAGAGACACTCCCAAGAGGTCAGCATTTGCTTTCCTGTACCATTTCAATCCTCTGTGCTCTCAGTGAGTCACACTGCCTCAGGTTACCCCAGCTATGGCTCAAGCATGGTGTACTCCAGAAGGGGCAGTCTGTAGACCTTGGTGCCATCCACAAGCACTCTTTTTGCAGGGGTGCAGTGTACAATCCGTGAAGCTGTCTCCACTAGGATATGGTTAAGCTAACTTGTCGACTAGATTGGCTTGGCAGCTACCCAGAGGGCGGACAGAGCACACTATAGGTGTGTTATAGAGGCGTAACCTTAGCATCTGCGTCTGGTCTCTCACCTCTTCCTCTCTGACGTTCTCCTCCTACTCTGCTTTCAGTCCACCATGCAGAAAGCAGCTTCGCTCCCCTGTAGTATTGCTGTCTCGAGCCAGCGGAACATGGAATGAATCCTTTCAAACCATGGACCAAATAAAACTTCTGTTTCGCAAATTGTGGATGGTGAGCATTGTACTTCAGTGACAAGAATGCAGACTAATGCAAATTAAATTTCAAAAACTTCAAAACACATCACGAAAGTCAAGATAGGTGTGTAGCCACTGCAGAGATTCTCTATTAAATACTGACAAACATAAAAGTAGGGTCAGAGTCATCAGAGAGTTTGCACTAGGACATAGTCTGGTAGCCCTGTGAGAGTAGGGCCACTTCAGAGACTCCACCACTCTACCAGAATCCTATCAGTATGGTGCACCCGCCTGGGAGATCCAAAGTCCCAATAATCCAATCCACCTGAGTGCCTGGGAAGAGCAAAGCCACTAAAACCATAGGGGCAAGAGGCCCTACAGGAGGCCTTGGGGGTCCCTGACCCCATGTGCTCAGGATGAAGGACAAAGAGTCAAATGACTTTTTTTTTCATCTTTAGACAGTGTTGTGTCTCCTGTTGGATTTCAGCCTTACTCGGAGCCAATTATTCCTGTAAATTTTTTCTTCTTGCCCTTTATTATCTTTTGGAATAGAGAATGAAGTACGATTCCTGTACCAACACTATGTTTTGGAAAGGGTGACTGATTAATTTGACAGCATCACCTAACTTGCCTCAGGATGAATTGTCCCTGGATCTCATCCATATACTAGCTAAATGGGAATTAGAACTTTTGACTTTTGAGTTGATACTGGAAGAAGTTAAGACATTGGGCAGTGCAGATGTTATCAAAGTATGTTGTGTGTGAGAAGGAAATGAACTTAGAGGGCCTAAATGTAATGCGAATGCTGTGAATCTTTCCCACAAAGTTTGTTTATTGGAAACGTAGTATAACTTTGTCAAATGTAGGACTTTTAGAAGTAAGTGTGGAGCGTTTTGCTTTAATGAATAAATTACATGATTACTGCAAGACAGGCTCCTCACTGTGAGAATAGGTTTGTTATAATAGGGAGGTAATTTCTTTCTTGATTGTTCATGTTCTCATGTGATTCTCTTTCAATAATGGGATAATAGAGGAAGAACGCTCTCCACAGAGTTGAGCCCCTGACCATGGACTTGGCAGCCACTGGATGTTGAAGAAACAGATCTCTAATCAATGTGAAATACCCAACCTCTGTTATACAGGTACAAAAGAACACAAAGAACTAAGACAATGGGTGTTGCTGCACTTGAATTCCCTTTTGTGAAACTCTCTAAAACAGTTATGAAAAATATTTCATTAATTCTTTTATGTAAAAATAATTTACACAAAAATAACAAAATTTTATTTGCTACTAGTCAATTATTTCTTTTTTCTAATGCCAGTTAGGGTGTTTATTTGCCAAGTGTTCAATATGTGACCCTTATATTTTAGAATCTGACTGAATAGAACCAATGCAAAGATGTAATTGATATTTGAAAAGGGCTTTTCAGAGTTTCATCCATGTGAGACAAATTAAATTATAATTTTTTAAATATTTAAATATTTGAACATCTTTAACTTTCAATTTAAAGTTATTAGACTCAGTGGAGTAGTGCCAACAGGAGTGGGAAAGTGAAAGAGGTGGATAATAAAGGGTAAATGTGGAGAATTCTATAATTCTTCAAAGCAGAATCAGAAACTGATGCCATATTTTCCAGGAAATAAGACCTGACTGGAAAATAAGCCACAGAACTTTTTTTTCAGAATATTTGTGATATAAGCCCTATCTCAAAAATAAGCCACAGTTAAGATCATTAGTCAGAGAGATGCATTTATTATGCCCACTGCAATGCATGTCAGATGTATTGAAATATAAATTAAACTGATATATAATTAACATAAACACATTTATAATGACATTAATACTTAAAATAAGTGGTTATATAAATTATACTTAAGTACTTGTAAATACCCCAGTGAGCACCTTTGGATGAGAGGTAAATGCCTATTCAAACAAATGAAGTTGAGATCTATTGCTGAATGACCAATTAGAATAAAGCACAATGCACACACAACATGTACACTTGATAATGAATGGACACGGTTGTGTCTAATATGAGTTTTCATATTTCAATGTGTTGTGTGTTGCAAGGATGCAGAATGAGCAGGCTATATAGACATAAGTACTCACTTAAGAAAAGCTCTATGGCTGAACGTGAGAGATTGGGGTCATTGGATCTACAGAAAATTGAATTTCAAGAAATTCAGGTCAAAATCCAGTTTGAAGAGTTATGGTGATGTTCTATAAAAACACCACATGACTGTATTTGAATAAATTTAGGTTTTGAACATGAATAAAAAGAAGAGACTATTGAACCTGAAAATGTAAGGCATTCCATGAAAATAAACCCTTCTCTGTTTTTTTGGAGCAAAAATTAATATAGGACATGATCTCATTTTTGGAGAATCATGGTGGTAACATCTTAACATAAGATGATTATAGAAAACTGTAAGTTTGAATGTTTAGAAGTTATCCAAATACTGGAAGCCTGGTATGGCAACAATGGAAATGACAGGGTTGTTTAAAAACAAGTATACTTTTGATCTGTTTTTGATATGTTTGTATAAAGTGTACTTTAATATTTTTGTTTTCTTAACTGTTACTAACTGCTGCTGACCTAACTAGGGTAGGATTCAAGCTTACGTCCAACATATTAGCAGGTGATTCAGATAATATTGGTTTACTGCATATATCCACATATGCATATTATAATATATAATATATTCATATTAATGCATATTATATGCATATAATATAATGCATATTATAGTATATTCATTACTCCTTTTGAACTTTAAATGAATTTTATTTCCAACTCTTCAGAGTCAAGAGAGTGTCTTTAGTTAAATTTAAGTCAATCATTTTATCCTTTCTAAGTTGACCCAATAATTCCACCAATATGGGAAGAATTTGCAGTTCATTTTGAAAAGAAGGTTTTCTTTTCTCTTTTCTTCTTTCATATTAGATATAATCATGAAAACAAAACAATGACAAGACAGAAAGCAAAACAAAAACTGGTTCACATACAGTCTTACTACTTCTGTATTGGGAATGATAGCTCGAGGGTGATGGGACAGTGGAGCAGGGATTAAAGTTAGGGACACGTGTCGTCATTGCGGATTGACAGAACTTAGGTTTTCAGTCACTTGAGATACAAAACATCATTTTAAAATCAATTTTAAAACTTTTTTCTAATAAATGCAACTAATCTCAAAAAAGTATTTTCAATAATATATTTTGCCATGTAAAGGTAAAATATTTTGATGAAAGTAATTCAATATTTAAAATTCTTTAATTCTATATAAATCTTTGTGATTTTAAATGATTTGATAATGGTATATTAGATATGTAATATTTACAGAAACATGAAATTTATCACCTTAATCATTGAGATGGTCTCATTGTTTACACTATGTAAATAGATACATGTACATATAAACAATCTATAATGTGTGTTACATGCATACACACATATATATTTGTATACACACATAATACTTTGCATCAGATGCATTTTTCCACCTTTTAAGAAATGTATTTCTATTAATGCCAGTATCACATAAGAAATCAACATTTGTTTGGTCTTTAAGTACTGACTCAAACTGTATCTCAGTATACAAAGTGTCACTTCACTAATGAGATTTTAATTTAGGGCAAATCTCAATAATAAATAAATCACTGGAAATTATCTTCTGGCTCAATGCTCAACCAAACTCGTAATGGTATACAATTAACGCAATCATGTGTATGGTAGGATGATAGCATTGTCTTGGTAATATCAATTTCTAATAGATTAAAGTTAATTCTTTCAGTAATTTTATGACAAATTTTATACATTTCTGCTATAAGTATTAACTTATAAAGATATATCACACAAGGCATATCCCTGTGAAATTAGTTTAACTATTTAAATTCTAGAATTCTAACAAGAATTCAGAAAGAACAGTTATTGTTATTTATCTGAATCCTCCTTTTGTGGGATTAGTTGCTGAATATTTATCTGTTGCTAATGAAATGGTAAAGAATTAGCTGACTTAAAAAATCTCTGGAAATAATTCTAGATTTTCTCTTTATTTTTACAGACTTAAAAGTTCAATGCAAATCAAAGAGATATTTTAAAATATCTTGATTGCATTTTGAAAATAGGTAAGACCCACTTTAGTAACAGAATAGTGCCATACACTTGGAAAATGTATATTTATCTGATAAACACTAAAAACAGCCCATTTGTTTATATGCTTCTGTTAAAATTATACCAGTTAAAACATTTGAGCTCAAAAGAAAAATGGTACACTGACATAGAAATCATACATTTAGAAATTAGGATGTTTATAACTAATTTTGAAAAAGATTTATAAGAGCAATAAAAATAAATATTAGAAATTCTTCATATCCCAAAATTAAAGACTTACCTTACCTGAATACTTATTCTTTTTATTTTTAGTAACACTTGTTTGCAGTACATAATTATTGCAATGGTGCATGTATACAACACATTAAACTCTTTCTTCATCTTTTTCCCCACCCTCACCTCTCTCTCTATCCCTTGTTCTCCTTTGTTTTTGGAGAGAATTCTATTTCTGTTGCCTGTTATTTTTTTACTATGCTCTCAGGTAAGAGAAATCATGCAGTTTTGTGTGGCTGACTTATTTGATTTAACATTTGTATCTTGGGGTGCACCCATTTTCTTAAAAGTGATTCAAGTTTGTTCTTCTTTACAGTCATTACTAGTCTGTTACTAGTCTCTGGTACCTATTGAGTTCACTATGGCCGGACACTATTCTAAGTGCCAGGAATACAGGCAAAACAAGTTTGTTATGATCTTTTCTATTAACTTCTAGAGCTTAGTTTGAAGCAATATAATCCATTCATAATACTTGAGGAAAAATATTGATACTGACACATGTTTATGTGATACTGAATGAGACAGTATTTTTTTCAATAACAGCTGAACATATCTAAGCAAATCATGTAGAATACAGTCACAGTATAAAACACGATCTCTATCTCATTGTCTACCAGAAGAAATGTTAAGTACTGGAAATATCTATATTTCAACACAGAATGTAATTTTTTGAAAGGTAGAATACGCATACATTAAAATTCTATTTTATAAACAGGCAAACATATAACCCAGAACCTATTTCATCATCAATGAAAACCATCAAGTTGTTTCCTGAATATGTCAGTTGTTTTTGGTAAAAAAAAAAATGCTTCTTTTCTGTACACCATTGATCCTGTATTAAATTAATTTTGAAAGTCAAGTGTTTAATATTTAACATATTCTTAGAGCTTTCTATAGATTCTGGCAGTGTACTGGGTTAAATAAGTGTCTGTACAAAACAGATGTCTACTGATAACTTCACAATACAATCTTACTTGGAAATTGAATACCTGCAAAAGTCAGTGGCTACAGTAAGATCCTACTGGAGCAGGTGTGGAATGACCATGTCTGTACTTAAAGGCCATTTGAAGACACAGGATACAAACACAGGAAAATGACCTTCCTCTGATGAGGGAGCAAAGACTGGAAGACAGTCAAAAGCACAAAACACCCAGTGTTGCCTGCAGGTACAAAAAACCCAAGAGCCAAACCTGGGGCAGGCTCCTCCTTGGAGCTTCAAGGGAGTCAGCCCTACCAACACTTTGGTTTCAGACTTCTACCTTCCATAACTCTGAAAGAATAAATTCTGTTTTTTGAAATCACCCAATTAGTTGTTGTTTATAATTGTCCTGCAAAACTAGTGTAAAGCCAAATACCAGTTTCCTGTTGTTTTCATATTAGAAAAACAGTTTTTTATTCATGACAAGGATACACACCACTGCTCCACATAAAACATATTTGTTTAAATAACATACTCTGAACAACATAATATTCTATTTTCCATATCCTGAAATTATTTTCAGCTACACATTTCTATTATTTTCTTTATGCACAGTCAAATAAGATTATAATTTTATAGTTTTTCTCTTAATTTTGAAGAGATGACTGCTTTATTTAGATATATTATTAGGTTAAGTCATGAAAATTTTCAATATTTTAGGAGATTATGATATCTCCAAAATTACCATAAAAAGAACAACTAAAATAAGATTGGAAAATAATGGACCTTGGAATTTAGGAAGTAATGCAAAAGCATAAGAAAATCAGAAATTACTTTAACCTTAAAATGAAACCTATTTTTAAAAATTCACAGCTCATTTGAATGAACAGAATAGCAACCTAGAAGGAGAAAGATTCATTTAAACAACAAAATAGGAATATCAACAGCTTGTGAATAGGGAAAATCAAGAGCTTCAAAATGTGTATAATATTTTCAGATAATGAGCTTATTTTAAAGTGACAAGAATGATAATGAGGGAATTGCTTAGGTTTATTTTAACTATGGAAGTATCATCATGAATGGCATAGCAACACCAGTACTAGTAGCAAAAGAGAAAATATAATGCAGAATATGTGGGAAATTAAAACTAATTAATGATACAAAGTTATTTTTAAAGTTTAAAAAATATTGATAACACAAGTTACTAATCTAACACTAGTATTACAAAATTGATTATATTAAGGGATTTATTAACATTTCAAATGAATTTATCTTGCTTTGTTACAACTTCAAATTAAAAACTGAAGTGCTTTAATATTGATTTGATGAAATCTTACAATACTTTTACCAGGTTAATTAGCTCAAATCTCATTTTTAAAAAAAAGAAGATTGTAGAATCATGAAAGGATTGTCTATTATTTTCATGATAGAAACTTACATCTGACACACTATATTACAGTAGTAAATATTAACATATTTGTGGGGAAGATTTATAACAACAAATGTCCATTATTCTAAATATGTGCATTGATAAGATTAGGTTCAGTAAGTGAAACACATGCAAACCAAGATACACAAAGGAGGTAGCAAAACTTTTGATCACAGTGATCAGAATAACGCCACCACTGTTGTGTACTCTGTGTTATTTAAAGTATTAAAAAATATTTCATCTCACAATCAGTATGACATTCTTAAATGAAGCAGCCATGTCCATGTTCTAAATGACCAGCCTAAAACTCAGATCTTCATTTGCCCAGATCTTCAGGGTAGTAAACACCAGGGTTAAATCAAATCTTAAAAATTAACTCTATGGTGAACCAGTTTCTTCAACCTTCATGCTTAATTTTTCTCTATGTGTCACCATTACAAGTTGAGGAATATTTATATATTATAGTCTCCATTAGGGTACACTACCTTTTGATGCACAGTGTCTGACATTTTCCATGTGTGGCTTCTCCCTGCCTCTCTCCTTCCTTTCCTACCTCATTCCTTTGTTCCTTCCCTCCCTCCCTTACTTCTTCTCTTTATTCCTTCCTTACACCCTTTGTTCCTTCAATCTTTCTATTTTCTACTCTTTGTTTTACTGTTGAGGCTATTTCCTGTGCTTACCTCTTATTGGTCATTTACTCTTAGTTCTCTCTGAGGTCCAAAAGTATCACAAAGAAGATGAAACTTTTCTCTGCTGATTAACTTAAAATTTTTAAAATTTCTGGCACTATCCTTAGCTTAAGCAGTTAGATAAAAGTTGATATGCTATTGCTTCTGAAATTTAACTCATTTTGTTTATAATTCTAACGTTATTATATATAAATAATATGTATTATAGATATATAGATAAATAGATATAGATATTGATTTTCCTAATAGAAGAATATCTTCCTTTAGCATTCCTTTCCTCTTATCTACCTACAGCTACAGGGTACCTTTAAATTAAGTGGGGGTACACAAAGCCTCAAGTATGTGCACACACGCGCACACACACACACACACACACACGCATGCCTCCATTGCCACACCACTTCTGGAAGTTAATTTCTCTCAGTAGACCACAAAGGTACTGAAAAATGCAAACCTGATGACTCAAAATCCAAGTACACTTGGTTCATCTATTTTTTGTCTCAAAACCATGGCCCTACTTTTATTAATATATTGCTCCATATTGTCGAGAGAGACAAATGTTTGATTTACTTAAACAGAGAAATAAACAAGTATGTCTATTATAAGAGATACACAAGTCATCTTTATGACAGAAAAGAATCATCTGAAAAACTTCAAAGGGCATCTAATTTTGAAGAGCTCTTAGTTTTCCTCAAGAAAGAAATCTCTCCTCCCGCTCTGACTGCTTTTATAATCAATCTCATGTCAGTCAATTTTTTTTTTTTTTTTTGGTACCGGGGGTCGAACTCATGACCTTGCGCTTGCCAGGTAGGCACTTAAGCCACTGAGCTAAATCCCCGGGCCCATGTCAGTCAATTTGAAAATCTTAAATAATATTTGAAAATCATGTGTCAATTTAATATATTTTTCCTTTTCAGAGTAGTTTGGCAATAGCTAAAGTCTAAATTTCTCTGACTTTCAAGTAGTCACATTCATTATATTTAATATTCTTACACTTATTTAACATACTTATTATTAAGAAATTCATGGTACTCAGTATGTACTATAGAATGCCCCTAAAAGGATGTCTGACAATCTCACACCTGAAATCCAATAAATATAAAGTTCTCATATGTTTCAAAGCTACATAGACATAGCCTAACGCCAAACAAGGAAAAGCTAAACAAACAAACCAAATAGGCATCAAAAATGCTTTTTGGCTTTTGCTTTGTTTTTAGTTTAATATTGCAGAAACCTAAAGTAAACAAATAGGCAAGCCTGTTTACCATCAGCCAAAAGAAGTGCTTTAGTCTAATTTCCTTAAAAATAACATGGGGAAGAACGACGTCTTTAAAAGAGCATTGAAAAAGTTAAGAGCGCTAATTCTAGTTCTGTTCCTAAAATTCCTGAAAGTATTGTGCAAACAGTTCTGGAAAGATGCCAAAAATGTAGGTGTAAAACAATGTTCTGTACATTTGATAACACAGATTATACATTCTTTGATGAAGAGCTACAAGTAATACCTTGGTTTTCAGTCAAGGGATGCGGCTGTATCACAGTTGCAGAGGGAGTGGTAAAGTATTATCATTATTACTTTAGAAGATGAACATTGTAGTTATGATATAGGTTTGAAACTGTGTGTGGTGAATCACACAATCAACAATCAGTAGTGAACTAGCCATATTTCCTTTTGATGTAATTGTTAGAAAGTGGATAATTTGAATGTCATGGATTCTTATTTCAAACTGCTTGGATAAGCCAGCCCTGTGATCTTGGGTTCCTTTAGCAGCTGTAAATCCACCAGAGGGTATAATTCAAGGATTGTTTAATCTTTCTACACCCAAATTTTTCCTATAAATATCAGTGTTATCAAGGGAACCATCTCTCATTACATTTCCATAATGTTGATTGAATCACTCTCATGTTACACATATAAATCATGCTTCCTGATGGGTAACAATCAACCCTACAACATTTTTAAGAACTTTATGACATTATTATCATTTTGTTTCTCCTCTAGGAAAAAAAAATTTACCCTATTGATAATTTTTCCTATCCTTCCAATTAGTTGTTCATTTGAAAGGAATAAGTACATTTTTAGGTCATAAAGAATATGAGAAGGAAGAATATTATTGAACTACTTAGAACTTGCATAATAGATTTTTATCTTGATTTTTCCCTCAAACTGAACTTCTCTTAAATGATCATCTATTGCTTTGGATCATACAGTGCACAGAAAATGAGGTGAAAATAGTATTTTTCTTAATATATTTTTGTAGGAAAAACACACAATGATACTGATGCTAAGAAATGATTTAAATTTATCAGTTTACATTTTCATAGTTCAATATTTTATTTCCTATTTCACAGGTTATAAATATAAACTGAAGAAATAAATGCCTTCATAGAAAACTAGCATAGGATTATATTTAAAAAATCATTAAATATTTAGTGTGGTTGTCATGTTACATTGCTACTATTAAAATGGACAGTAAGAAATATATAAAAATAAAGTACTGAATTATGTACTCATGCTATACGTGATATTACAGAAATAATATGAATGCCAAACTTTAGTAGAATCAAAGGAATATGAACATGAAAGTAAACTTAGTTACATAAAAACCCAAGATGCACTGTATTAAGAGATAATCTCTTTTCATTTGACACTATCACCTGATTTGAAGTATAGAAATATTCTCTAATCCACTGTTTCTGTCATTTCAGCTTTATGAGGTCAAACGCAGTCTGGAAATCTTAAATGGAAAATTTCACAAACAATTATTAAATTGTAAATTGTGTGTCATTCTGAGTAGTATGGTACAATGTCCTGACATCCCACTTCATCCAGTGTAGGACGTGAGCCAGTCCTGTATCCAGGGTATTTGTGCTATGTGTCACGTGTTCCTCAGTCATTTAATGGCCTTATTGGTTATTACATCCACTACTGCAGGACAGTGGTGCATGTATCTGGACACCCAATGATCCAATAACTCAGTTCCCAGGGAAACGCCAAACAGAAGTAAGTATACAAATAAATCTGAAGACACATAGTAGATCTAGGGTTTTAGTTTGGTGCTAGAGGACTTGCTTAGCTTGTGTGAAACCATGGGTTTTATCCTGACCACCGGGAAAAAAAAGACATACAAGACGTATTTAACATATTATAGCAGCATTACTTAGAAGAACACCAAACTGGGATGAACCCAAATATTTATGAATGGATAAGGTGCACAAAGCCATGCAATACAGCATCACACAATCGACCAAATTCTTCCAATAACTTGAATTAATCTAACAGACACAAATACTTAGCTTATTAATTCAAGTAGGGAAAGATATCAGAAATGTGGTAAAATAAGAGACCCTAGGGTTCATTTACCTACAGGAACAATGGCTTGACAATAAAGGTTCAAAAAGTCTTCATGAGAATCCCAGAAATCAGTAGGGAAGAAATCAAAAAAATTTGAATTTGGCAAGAAAAGCCACCTTGTGTTTCGTGGTTTCAAATCCCTGATCAAACTGGCACAGTTTGTGATTGTGAGGAAAAGACCAACTCATAGCTTCTCCTCTAGGAGGGAAAGAAAGTCCTAATACATCTTGCCAAGGACCTGGCTTTCTACGGGCTGCCCATAGCACTAGCTTCCATTTTATCTCCCATGGATTACTGAGGAAAGTAAGCATGTACCAAATGCCTCAGAACTCAGTGTAGCGCAGGGCCTTAGGTAAACGCTAGAGAACGTGTACTGTTACTGAGAGAACTGGTGTCCTTTGCATACTTGGAGACCACAGAGAACACAATAGTGTGGAATGAGGCAGTGCCAAAAAATGTTCTTTACCATGCAAAGGTGACAAGGCAGAAAGAAGAATCAAACTGGTAAAAGCAAAACAGAACAAAATAAAGCACAAACAACAATAATAAAAAAGTAAATCTTCATAGTTAAGCAATTGCATGCAGAAGCTCAAAGATGCAGCATCAGAGAGTATTTGCAAGTATTTCCAGATCTCTAGGCAGGCTGATTAGTCTTTCCCTAAACAAAAGCAATCCATAAACATAAGTAGAGATAACTGTTTACTCAAGTGCTTTACTTTAGATTCCCAAAACAAGTTAAGAGACATGTGAAAAAACATGGCAACATGACCCAACTCAAAAGCAAAAATAAAGCTTTAAAAAGATGCACTAAAGAAGTGAGAAAAACAGTGGTGCTTGAGGAAGTATTTTTTGTCTTATTTGACAAAGAATTAATCACGTAGAGTTAAAGCCTGCATTCATAAAGATGCTCAGTTAACTCAGAAAAGCAATGCATGGTAAAATGAGGATATCAAGTCTATGAAACAGAAAAAAAATTTAAAATGAAAGAAAAAACAGATTTTGTAGTGGAAGACCACAACTGAAGTAAAAATTCACCAGAAGGTTTCAACAGACTTGATCAAATAGAAGAACAGACAAACTAGAAGGCATAACTGAAATCAGCCAGTCACAGGAACAAAAACATAAAGAATAAAAAAGAATATAGAAAACCAAGGGATAAATGGGACACAATCAAGTCTTTATAGAGTCCTAGAAGGAGTGAAAATAGAAGGAGCAGAAAGCTGGTTTAAAGAAATAATTACATAAAAGTTTTAAAATCTGGAGGCAAAAACATACATTCAAATTTAAAAAGCTCATGGAATTCAACTGAAACAGACCAGAAGCATTACATACAGAAATATATTATAACAAGTTATTCAAAGTCAAAGACAGGGTAAGCTGCAAGAGATAACCGAGTCATGTAAAATGAATTTACATGGGATGTTGTCTGAGACTCATAGCCCAGAAATGGATGGAATGATGCATTCAGAGTAAAAAATACTACTGTCAACCAAGAATATCAAGTAAAATTGTCCCTCCTTATCTCTTTCTTTTATTCATGAAAGTCAAATTTGCAGAGTAGCCCAGGTAAACAAAACATGATGGAGTTGTTCACTACTACACCTTTCTAGCAAGAAATGCCTCACGTCAGGAACAAAAAGACTGGGTAGCAACACAAGTGCCTATGAAATTATAAAGCTTGCTGGTAAAAGGAAATAGTTACACAAGTACAGTACAAAATAAGGTAACACTGTAATGGTGGTGGTGAATAAGTCACCTTTATTTATGATATAAGAATTGAATATAGTCAAAAAACTATTGTAATGAAAAGTGGCTTGATTTTGTTTTGTGACAGTGAAATTCAAACCCAGGACCTTCTATACAATCTGAGAGATCACTACCTACTGAGCTATATCATAGGCAGATGAAACCATGTTAATTGAGGTTGACATAAAAAGATGTAAGTTGAGTGTGCCGGCACATTTCTGTAGTCCCAGATACTGGGAAGGCTGAGGTTGCACTGTCAATTCATCTCATAAATCCAAGGTATCCCCAGTGAGTATAACAATACTCTCCACTCAAAAAATGAAACAAAAATATGTATTTTATGGTGTCATTAAGCTATGACAAAGTGTAGAGGAAAGGGGAAAGAGAAATTTTTGTGTGCAACTGAAACTGAATTATGAGGTTAAAATAGATTGCTAGATGTTTTGCATAAGTCTTATAGTGACCATGAATTAATATCTTTAGATCCTCTAAGAAAATGAGAAAAAAGTAAAACATATAAGTTGTAAAACATTAGGGAAATAGGAAAAGAAAATCAAAATTGTTCAAGACAAAAAACAACAAAGTGGTCTTTATCAATAATATTTTAAATTTAGATGTATTAAACATTGAAAAAGAGTAATTGAAAGACAGTGAATTCTTTAAAAATAAATACAAATAAAAGATTAGTTTAATCTTAGGAAACAAATGCTAAAAGTAAAAGGATAGAAAAGCTCTTCTGTGTTAAGTATATATATATATATATATATATATATATATATATATATATATATATATATATATATACCCAATGTTACATGTACCCAAATACGTGAAACAAACGTGGACAAAACTGAATGGAAGACAGCAGCACTATAATCACAGATGATTTCAACCTACTAACTGCATTAACTGCATCTAAATGTAAGATCCCTAAGGTAAAAAGATATATGAAAAGAAGTTCAACCTCACAAATCCTCGGGGCAATGCAAATCAAACTGTCCCGTGACGGGAAAGTAAGTGATGATGGGGAGAACAGACCTGTGAAACTTTCATATGCTCCGTGGAAGTCTAATTGGATGAAACTACTGGGGAAATGATATGGAAATTCCTCAAAAAATAAAATGAAATTCATTCTGATTAATGATCCTATGATTCAGAAACTCTACTTTCAATTTTTATTCAAAGAAATTGTAATCAGTGTCTTGGTTTTAAGGCTTGTTGCATGTCTTCTTTTATACCATATGCTTGCAATGCATAATAGTCACATTTCTCTGGGAATTTTGCAGCTTTATCCAACATATCAGGGTCATTTTCCATCCCACTCATGGACCCTGTCATGGTTCATGTTGGTGGCCCCCAGGCCTCATGTATTTGCATTGTGCATTTGTGATTGGTTCATTGTCTAGTGCTTGGATTGGTGGTGTCAGTGCTACACCAGCCTAGGGGTGGAGCCAGGATGTGATATAATGGCAGGAAGAAGGGGTGTCTCTCTCTTGCCGGTTTCCGCTTGCTGTTTACAGCCACCATGAACTGTGGCCCCGCCATGCCACCCTGCCTTGGAGCCAACTGAATATGGACTGAAATCTCCAAAAACTGTAAGAAATAAACCTTTCCTTTCCCGACTTTGGTATCAGGTATTTTGTCTCAGTGATGAGTAAAAAGTAACTAAGACAGAATTTGGTACTGAGGAGTGGGGGTCATTGCTGTGACTATACCTGACCATGTTTTTTGAGAGTCTTTGGAAATGGCTTGTGAGCAGAGTTTGGAAAGGTTTGGACTTGTCATCTGGATACATAGAGCTGAAGCAGCTGTGGCTGTTCTGTAGAGGAGATTCTGGTCAGAACTCAGGAGACCAGAAGGCTGATAGAAAGCCTGATAGTAAAGACCAGGCTTGCGAGGTTTCTGCTGGGAAGAAGGACTGCATTAGTTGTTGGACTCCCTATGATGTGTGTTATGGCTTGGCAGAAAGTCTGTCCGCATTTTGCTCATGCCCAGAGACTTTGCCTGAGACTGAGATTAAGGGTAATGGACTGATTAATCTGGCAAAGGAAATTTCAAGGCAGTCAAACATTGAAGCTGTGGCATGGCTATTGATGGGGGCTTTTAGCCAGCTTTATGTTGCAAATCAAGAGCAAAAAGCACAACAGGATAATTTAAAACACTGTGAGTTTGGCCAGAAGGAAAACTCCTGTAAAGCTGTGGATTGTAAAGATAGAGCGGAGACTGATTGCTGAGAAGAAACAGAGAGATAAGATGGCCACCGGGCATCCCAGCAAGCAGCGGGTCTCCACTCTTTGCAGCTCCAAAACTGCAAAAGTGAAAGAATTTTCTCAGATGAGAAAGCTTCAGAGCACCATGCTCCAGAATAGCACGGGAGGCCATGTGAGGTTCCAGAATGGTGGCAACATAGAAAAGCTTTTCTTCACAATCAGGTAAACAGAGCCCAGCAATCCAGGCACTGGACCCCTATAGCCAAGAGAGAGAAAAGCCTGGCTTCCGCTCCAGCTGGTGGCAGACCTTGGTG
>PVJX010017489.1:0-38267 GCA_004027295.1 Dolichotis patagonum
ATAGTTTTGTTTTTTTCCTTTTTTGAAACAAGAATCTCAGTATTCAGATTTAATTGCAATATTAGCACTTCTTAGTAAATAAATGTGCTTTGGGTTTCAGTTTGAGACTCAGTCTCTGAAACTTTTGCCAACACTCATGTAATCCACATGCAGGAACCTACCCAGAACTCAGTCAAAAAAAGTTATTGCAGATCAAGCCAGAAGAGCTGGTATATGTGCCCCACTTTGGAAGTTTGGAATTTTCTGGGACAAGATTAAGAGTTCTTTGTTTTGTTGTTTTGTTTTGTTTTGTTTTTTTTATCTCTGCTGCTATATAGTAAATCTTAGGACAAGGATCAGGTAGTTGGTCCTGGGGAATTGCTTTGGTTCAGGTGAATGGATCATGTTGGTTAAGCAACTAATAGAGATGTTTCATAGCCCCAGTTTTACTGTCTGTATTACACTGAACTATGACCCCAGCTCTTTTGTTAATTATTATTATTATTATTATTATTATTATTATTATTGTGAGATAGGTCTCAGTAAGTCACTAAATTGCCAGGCTCTTCTCAAATTTTTAATTTTTTTGCCTCAGATGCCCACAGTGCTCAGACTATAGAAGTGTACCATCATATCCAATGTAACGAGTATAATTTTAAATTATTGAAGTACTTTGGAAAATATAGCAAGAGTCACATGCAACGTTATCTCTGCTACTTACAGTGACATCATGGGCAGACAGATTGAGATAGGATAAAAGAAATTTAAAAAAAATAGAATGAGGCAAGGAAATTATAATGCAAGTGGCTTCTTCCAGTTTTTGGATATTTGTTTTGTTGAAACAAAGACTGAGGTTCACAAGACAGTAAACAGTGAGTATCATGGTTTGTACGTAGATGTTCCCCCAAAGCTTCAGGCGGTTGGGGAGGGGACCTTTTTCAGAGGTGGCTGAATCTAAAATGTGTGATTAACTCATTGTGCAAGCCTAGGTTTAAAGATGCTGGAACTAAGTGTGGTGATTACTAAATCAGTCCACTGATTGATTTGGTGTCACCCTAATCCCGGTAGCCCAAACACAGTATAAGTGACAGAAAGAGGCTTGTCTTTTCCCTTGCTTGCTTTGGAACCTTATGCCTGCCATGAACGTTTTCTCCTCCACAATGCTTTCCATGCCACCCTTCCTTGGAGCCAGCCAATTAAAGGTTAAAAACTCTAAAATTGTGAGCTAAATAAACCTTTCTTCCTTAAACTTTGAGTGCCAAGTGTTTTGTCTCAGGAATGAGAAAATTATCTAAGACAGAATTTGGTCCCAGAGAATTCGGATCTTTGCTGTGACTAGACTAACCATGTGATTCCAGAGCCTTTGTAACTGGCTAGTGAGAAGAGTTTGGAAACCATCTCTGGAGAGTCTTAGTTTGTATGGAAGATTCTGGTCACAGCTGAGATGAATAGACTGCTGATAGAAATGATGCAGGTAAATATCAGGTTCAGGAGGTTTCTGCTTGGGAGAAAAGCTGCTCTGACTCTCCAGATGGTATTTGTTATGTGTTGGCAGAAAGTTTGTCTACGTTTTGCTCATGTCCAGAGATTTTGTCCGAGACGGACATTAAGGGAAGGAGATGAATTAGTCTGGCAGAAGAAATTTCAAGGAAGCTTAATATTGAGGTCTTGGCATGGATACTGTTGGGGGATTTTAGTCAGGTCTATATTGAGACTCAAGAGCAAAAAGCCCAAGAGAATAATTTAACTATTTTGTGTTAGGCCACAAAGGAAGTTCCAGTAAAGTTGGGGCCTACAAAGATGGAAGAAAGGAGAAATTATTTACTGAAAAGACTAGAAATAAAAAGCCAAGTATTTCAGAAGAAAACAACAGAAAAGATAGCTTGAAGATACAACAAGAATAAGCAGAGCTCGAGCCTTTTCCGTCTCAGATGTGCAAAGGTAAATGACTTCCCACTGAGAAAGGAGTCATAGGTCACCATGTTTCAAAATGCTGGAAGCCTAGGGAAGTTATTCGTCACGATTTTCATCATGGGAAATTGACCTATAGTCAAGAGAGAAGGAAACCTGGCTACTGTTCCAGTTGGCAGCATACTCTGGCATATTAACTTGGTGCTAATTTTCGGTGCATGCAGAATACGAGATTTGTGGGCTCAGGAGACTTCATTCCTGATATCAGAAGTCCTGAAAGGGCAAGCAGTGTTCCCCTGATAGGACAGTGTGTGAACGTGTAAGTGTGAAGCTTAAATTTCTGTAGAGACTCCAGAAGCTTGGAGAAGTCAAGCATGTAGACTGTCTGAGGAAAACCACAGGAAGAGGGCAAAGCTAACCCACAAAAGAAGCTCTGGAAGGTAGAACTACTGGAAATTCTTTATAAGCAGAACCGCTCAAACCCTTCAGATTCATATCTTGCCAGAGTTTACCTCAGATGTTGAACATGGAACTACAGGATTTAAAGCAAGTCCTAATGGATTCTTGACATGTTTTGGTCACAATCCTTTTTGTCCCCAGTCCTTTTAGCCTTTAGAACATAAATCATTAACCTGTGTCACAGAATGCTCAAAGTGTTTAACTTCCTTTTCATTTCTTCAGGGGCTCACTCAGGTAAGGCTTTGCCTTAAATTCTAGAGGAGCCTTTAATTTGTACTCTTCAGAAACCCCGGAACTTTAGGACTTTGGCAATTCTTGGAGATGAACTAAATGCCTTTTTCATAAAAAGATGTGCATCAGTCTTTAGAGGGGGGACAGGGGCAAAATGTTATAGCTTGTGTTTAGATGTCCCACAAAGCCTCAAACAAGCATGGGGTGGGGCTTCTCAGAATTGGATGAATCTAGAGTATGTGATTGATTCATGAAAGAGGCTTGTCTTGCATCTTGTTTGCTTTTTTCCTTGTTGTACAGTATACCTTGCTTATAAAGTGCTGTAATTATTGCTGATGATACCATATCCTATAGCACTGAAGTTATGTTCTCTTATACATTACAGTACTGCATATGAGTTATGCAAATGAAAACAAAGTCATTAAGCTGAAGTTTGCTTTGGCCATTTCTATGTTCTAAATATTGTAATGAACACACCACATACAATTCCTCATTTAGGGGACAATTTTCTAGGAATGGAGCTTAATCATTAAACAAGGAATGTCTGCATAGGATGAAGTAGAATAGCAGCTTTATTAATAACTTGGAAATCTTGAACTAACCAATATTTCCTACTTAGTGTTAGTACTGGAATGATAGGAGACTTGCATGGGTATTGGCAGTGAATCCAGAGACAGTATTTGAAGAATTTAGAAATTACATGCTACAGGGGCCTATGGATTAAAAAGATATTGTTATTTATGGTAGTTGTTTGGGTCTTTCAAGAACTGATAACAGGCTTGATAGGAACAGCCTTTCATGGCGTTTCTGTATTCCAGACCTGTGAATTTACCTTTGATAAAATTTTGCTAGGTATATCTCTAAATATAGTGGACCTGATCATAATGTTCTCAGAAAAGGAGATGAGTATTATGGTCTCAGATACAGTTGCCCCTAGAGGCACAAAATTCTCTTCATCATAATGGAATAATATATTCTGGAAAAAGTAGGAAAGCCTGAGTGAAAACTGATTCCCCAAGTATGCAGTTTAGAGGAATTTTAAACCATTCTACTATGGGGAGATCATTAACACCAGTCACAATACATGTGTTACTAAAGAGATCAAGAAAATTTTAGGCAGATTTACATGAGCTGGAATCCAGTAGAAAGCTATTCTTTTTTATTTTCCCTTCATTTCTTCCCTCTCTTTTTCTTATTTCACAATATATATTTACATTTTCAGTTTCTCACGTCAGAGAGACAATGTGATATTTACACATTTCTGATTTATTTCACTGCAGAGTATGGTTTCAAGATGCAATCATTTACTTAGAAATGTCTCAAATGTATCCTTCTTTGTGGCCAAGTAGTACTCCATTGTATAAAAGAGTCCCACATCTTCTTTATGCATTCCATTCTTTACTCACTCACTTGGGCTGTTTCCAAGGGTTAGTACGGTGATGTCTACTTTTTTCAGAAAACTTGGATGCTTTCAATCATCCAGGATCGTCACAATGGAGGCAGGTAAACTGTTTTCCTGCTTTGCTATAGGGGGCACATTTGAGGTAAATCAGGACCTCAGTTACTGTAGTCCTGTTACAAATGTCTACACTCTGCACAGTGGTAGCAGTCATCTGACCATTTATTTCCCTCTACATAAGCAGAATCTTGGGGTTTTCTGAGAGCCTAAAGTTTTGTTTTCTATGGATAAAGCAATAAGTTGTGCTTATTGTTGTTTCTGTGTTCATATCCAGTAGGCAGGCCTTGACACATGCCACTAATGTCTATTTTTGGAAACACCAAAATCCAAATTTAAAAAGTTCATAATAGGGATGTGAAGACCCACAGCCTGATTATGAAGCATTTTACAAATATACAGGGATGACTGACAAATAAAGTATGTTTCCAATAAATTTGTCCTGCCTGTGAATTGGGCTGAAAATTAGTGTATTTTCAAAGGTTCTCTGTTAAGCACCCCAGAAATAAAGCAGGATATTTTTTTCCTCATCTTGGGTGATTTCCCTGAACTTTTCTTAATCTACTGGTTTAATTGCATTTTTTCATCCCACCAATCACATGAGTAAACATTTCTCTGTGCTTTTAATAGCTCTCATTTCTAATCTGATATTGTCAAGTGGTGTTCCCCACAGGCACTGCACCTGCATCCACATCTTTGTCATTTTTTCGGGCAGGTGCCTCATTGTCCTTATCCTGTGCTGCTGCCCATGTCTGGTCTTTTTCTTCAGGAGTGCAGGAAGTAGAAAATAGTGCATGAAGATCTGTCCAAGTTAAATCATAGGTTACAATCAAGGTCTGAAACTCATCTATGAATCCATTTGGGTCTTCTCAAGGTTTGTTTAGCAGAGATCACTCATGAAAAAGTGAACATACACTCATATAACTGCCCATCACCCTCACCTCTGAGACTTTTGGAAGCAGCCACGTGTTAACTCTTGAATCACCCGGATAAGAATTGCTGCTTCTTGTCACACCAGCAAGGTCGGACTCTGTTGCTGTTGGGAGACAGGTAGGTTGATAAGGAGGTGGGATGCACAATGTGGACCTGGAGAAGCATGGGCTACAGCAGGTAGCTGAGATACACTCAGAGCTTCTCAGGGGCCTACAGAGCTTCTGCTGGCTCTGCCACTGGTGCTGTGGGATTCTGATGTATTCTGCTCTTCACATCCACAAGTTCAACTTTCACAATGTCAGGTTGTTTTAATTGGCACATGGGCCTAAAAGATTGTAAAAGATCACCTTAATTTTGAGTCTTGATATATGGTCATAAATATATGGCATTATGGAATTTCTCTCCCTATCCCCAACTCCTACAAAATAAATTAAGTTGCAATGTTGTTTTAAAATTTAGGAGCAGTAATTCCCCATTTTCTATCTTATATATACTCTAAGTGAATTGCAAAGAAAAATACATCTTTTCTTTTTAAATCCTCTATTTTAAAGTGGTCCCAATTTTGTAAAATACAGCTAAAGGTGACATATCAGAGATATATTTTGAGTTACCAGCCTCACGAAAAGGACATTGTATCACTTTAGGACTTCCCTTCTCTACTCTTGGAAAAAAATATAAAACTTAAAAGGAAGAGTCGAGAATTTACTCAGTGGCATAAGTGGCTGCTTAGCAAGGGTGAGGTTGTGAGTTACATCCCTGGGACAAGGGGGACAAAAAAAGAAAGAAAAACAAAAGGAAAAGATGGGAAGCCATTTAAGTCCCAAGGTCAGACTGTGTGAGTCACATGAGTTTCTACTGTATAGTGGGGTTCCTTAAACCATGTCAGGCCACATGTGACATGTGTAACCCACTCAAACTGGATCATGCTACACGTACAGTCTGACCCATTTTTTAGAGTCAGAACTGCCAGAGGCATTTCAGTCCTGTTAGCCAGAGTCAGAACAACCCTCTGTTAGCAGCTCTGACGACTCCAGGTGCCCATCTCCATATCCAGAAAATGGTTGCTTATGTCCAGATCAAGCATCCTTTTTCCCAACACAAAGCAATTTTAACTTTTATTAACTGAACAAGAAAATAGAAAAGGAATTGTATATGAGAGCTGAGATTCACTCAAAATTCTTCCCCAAAGATTTATATATTTAGGAACCTATACCACACCTATAGAACTTAAAGGTTTCTAAAGCTTGGAGGTGTCATTTAGCAACTAGAGACTATGTATCAGTGAAACAGGGGCCATGCCCCATACCACATGAGTTTTCTGACAGATGAAAGCTGGAGTTGGAGAGAAAGGACAAGAATGAGATTGGGAATTTCTTAGGGGAGAGAGGCAGAAAAATGAAGTAAACAACTGGTCTCCTCAGTTCAAGTTTATAGACTTTACCAGCTCCCATAGACAGCATTAGCTATCATCTAAATGACCACTTGAATATACTTCACTTAGGAAGTGTTCCCAGCCACCAAAAAAGGCAATCTGTGGAATTAGGCAAAATGAATTTATGCACTTTTTTAGGGAGGACAGGGGAGGTCCCAAAAAGCAGTTTGGAAGACCTCCCTCAGGCCACAGCATTTAGGACCCATAAGCTTCTAGAGATGGCTTTGTCAGGCATGACCTGGAGACAAGATTTCTCCACTGTTTCAGGATTGGAGTTCCTCATTCTAGTTGCAGGAGAAACGTTGCTCAGCACGCTGGGTGGGGGACTTCATTTTTATTTTGTGATTCTCCTGGATGAGCAAGATTTTTAAAGAACCACCTAACCCAAGGGTAGAATGTGGCCCTGCGCTAAAGGGACTTAAATGACGCTACTACGTATCTTGGATAGTTCTGCTGCCATCTACTCCCATTGCTTGTTAGACAGAGAAAGCGGTTCTTGTCTTCAGTTCTTTTACATACAAGCACTCCCTTGCTTGGAAATGAGTCTCTAGGGGTCTCTTAGGGGTTTCTAACTGCTAGAAAAAAAAAAAAGACCCTAAGGCTGCATAAGTTAGAAGGCAGGGAGAGGAAAAGAGGAGGGAATAAAAGGTGAACTATTCTTCAGAGGGCAAGCAGTTGAGAGAAGTGAAAAATAAAAGGATAAAAGAATAAAATAAAAGAAGTGAAAAGCCTGTTAATTGGTCTTACCAAAAACTCCCCCAGCTCCGTTTCTCTTTTTAAATTCTGCTGCTGGTTTTCTAAGAGAAAATGTCACTTGCCAGGATATGAGAGTTTCCTAAATTTAATCCATCCACTGTAGCAGACTGGCTGACACGTGTTGCAGAAAATAAATTTTTAGGTTTCGCCAGATAGATACACCCATAGGGGGGTTTATTAAGCAAAGATGTAATAGAATACACGCTCATGAGGGAAAAGTAGGTGTTCAGAGACATGAGATGCATAACATTTTGGGAATGAATGTATTTATACTTTTCTTGAAAGGGTGAAAAACTAGGTAAAAAGTGCTCCCAAAAGGATATCAGCCTTCCCACATTTTATTTTTATAAATAGGTCATTTAGACAGTCACTGGATTCATTCAACCTTTTGATTACTTCTTATTCTCCCCAATTTATGTCCTTCTAGCGACTGATCTGGTGGAAAAAAATGTTGACACTGTGAGAGTCCTTAATTCACAGCTAGGGTCCTATTCACTTTCTTAGGGCCTTGGATAGATTCAGTTGTGTCCTAGCAGTTGTAATATTTCAACAATGTACAATTTATATTTACGATTTTTCTCTTTTCTGGCTTTTATTTGTTCTATCCTACTTGAAAATGATGACTATCTTTAATATTCATAATTGTTAATTATCCATTGCATTTGTTCCAGCCCACCCAACTTGTTCTGCCATTTATAGTCTTAATTAAACTTTTGCATGATTCCATTTGATCTGCTTTTCAGTGTATCAACTGTAATTCTTCACAGATTATTGAGCTTTGAAAGTTTATAATGCAGTTTACTGTTGGAAACCCGGTTTCTCTTATCTTGCACCACGTTTAGACAATTCCATTGCTGCATATGATTCCCATTTCTGCTTCCCATCTATTCCAACATCACTGTGATTAATTTCATTCATTCAGTTGATTTTTACAAATTACCTTTATGTATTATTTTTTATAATTTCTCTTGTAGATAGTTTTTTTTTTACCTATAACATTCTTCTTTTTCAAGCTTCTTTTAATATTTCTTTTAGGCGAGTTATTTTAGGACAATTTAGTTCACCTTTTAATCAAATTCTTTTTAAAATGTACTTCTTCCAGGAAAACTTTACTGAATAGAGAATAGCATTTCATAATTTTTTAGCATAATAAATATTTCTATCCATTTTTCTTATGTTTAGACTTTCTGAGAGATTTATACTAATTCTAGTTATGGTGACTCTCCTTATTAGTTTTAATACTTTGTTTTTTCCTTGTTTTGTGTTTGCATATTCATAGTGTTTTTTGCTGCTTGTTTGATTTTTCAGTATTTATAAATACTGTTCATTGATTTTCTAAATTTTGTGGCTTATTGTCAATCATTACTTGGAAAACATATAGGACATTGCTACTATTTTCTTACACACTATTCTCTTTTCTTTTTCTTCTGATATTAAAACTAAAAATATATTATGATATTTTTAATTGAGTATTCTTGGATGCTTTGGTATTTCCTTTCTTTTATATCATTTTAGTCTAGGAAGTTTTTATTGAGGGTGGCAATGTGGCTCTAAAATGGTCCTAAAGCCTCACATACTGGAAGGTTATTGAATAATGGTGGCGATATAGCTGGCCTGCTGTAGGATCAGTTTAGATGAGATGGGTTACAGGGGATAAGACCCGAACTGGTTTATCTCTCTCCCTAACTCCTTTATTCTCTCCCTGCTTCCTAGCTACCAAGAAGCGAACAGCTTTTCCACTTCAGTTTCCATCTGCCACGTCATCTGCTTTGAAGCCAGATGACTTTTGACTGTAACCCTGACACAAAACAAACCTTTTCCACTTTAAGTCACAGATACCTGACCTTGTGTCCTAATGGTAAGAAACATGACTAAGACATTAACTAATCTTCTAGCTCATTGATTATTACCATCCATGTTGAGTGTATTGATGTTTTAAAAGGCATTATTGATTTCTATTACAAGGATCACAAGTTCTAGCATTATTAGTTTTAAGGTTTTTGCTTATAATACCCTTCTTACATGATGCACACTTTTATCGTTAGGACTTTCGATATAATAACCATAGTTAATTTAAATTCATTTTGATTCCTGAATATTTGTTACAGGAGTATGTAAATTTGATCTGATATTTGCTTTGTCTCTTCAGATTTTGTTTTATTGGCCTTCTTGATATGTATTGTGCTTAAAGACTGTATGTTCTACTGAATAAAAACCAAGGTCAGTGCACCTTGGTTTTAAGTTAATATTGATAAAATTTGAGTTGTGTTTAATCTTAGAATTAGCCATAACTTCAAGATGCTCAATTTTTTAAATGTATGTTTTTGCTTTTCATGTTGTGTTTCCCTAAATACTCGTTCTCAAAAAGTTTCTGTGTCTTAAAATTTTTTCAGCTATCACTATATGGGGATTCTGCTCTCATAATGATAAAATATGGGCAGCAGGGTGCAATACATCATACATCAAATTAATCTCAGTATTTTAGTGGAATTGTATCACAACTTTACAAACTTTATGTGTTTTACAGTGCTTATTTTATTGTTTTTACACTATATTCTTATCTTGGCTTACAAAGTTCCTAATATTTTTAACTCTTATTCATTGTTTTATTTTTACTTCTGTTTTTTCTCAGAATGGTTTCCAGAAAATTCATACATAAGAAATTTATTACCAATGCAACAGTTTTGGAGGTGGAGCCTAATAAGAAGTGTTTAATTCATTGAGTTGATGCCTCTGGAATAAAGAATTTACTCTCTCTTAATGATCTGATCTCCTGCTATATGAAGGCATAGTATTCCTCCTCAGTGGAGGAAACTTCTTGGAATGAAAGAATAAACTTGCTGATGTTTTGATCTTGTATTTCCAAGACTGCAGGCTGTGAAAAACATATTTCTGTTCTTTGTAAATTACCTAGTGATAGATATTTTGCAATTACAGTGTAAAATAGACTAATACAGACACTTAGAGAACTCAGAAAATTCAGAACTGACATATGTCCAATGAGTCATCTTTTTTTAATGAGGATGAAAATAAGATTTTGGAAAATTCTCTTACTTATGGAGCATCTCTTAATGTATTTAATATTTATTTTTATTTCTTTTTGTGCCAAAAACTCAAGTAAAATTTCTTAGAGTCACTGTTGGGATTACCACAGGCCAAACCCAGCAGGTCGTGACGACATCCCCAAACCCAGACCACTATATCCAGCCGTTTCTCATTCTCAGGCTATTCTGTACTCTACTCCAGAAATCTGTGAGAATTATTGCTTAAATGTTCTAATGGTTTATGTAACTAGCAATTTCTGCTACAGTTAAAAAGGTCTTTCATGAGATACTCAGAACATGCCTCCTTCCACTTGCTTCAAATTGGCAATTTTCACTAAACACTGTTCTCTGATAAAGCCTAAAAACCATTGATATTCAATTCACATACTTTTTTCTTATGGTGGCCACATTTAAATTCTTTATAGATCAGAAGTGAAATTTAAAGTCCAAAAAATCTATGAAGAGAATTATGAGAGAAATGTTTTGTGATGTAATTCACTGATGGAGTTAAACTATAGTTATTGAACCTTTTCAAGATTATAAAATCTTTTCATGGGAGGAAGTGTAATCTATGAAAGTGATAGAAAAGCTCTTTCAAGAAATCAATTCCTTAGTAACACAACAAAATAAACAAAAATATTCCTTTCAGAAACTTCTATAATGTAAGGAACACGATAAAATTTAGACAGCAACGACAAAAATAATTTGTTGAATATAACAAGTTTACAAAAATAAGAACAATAAACAATAAATCCTTAATATGTACACATTTTTCCTGGTTCAAGAACATAAAATCTGAGCATAATAGAACAGTGGTAATAAAACTTGGAGCATATTCTTAAGAATTATATATGACCTCTGCCTTATCCTTTCATGCTCTTTCCCTGCTCTCTGCTTCCTGACACCATAAAATGAGACAATATCTTCAACCACATTTTTCTGTCATGATTTCTGCATTGGAGCAAGACATATATTAAAATTGTGAGTCAAAATAAAGCTCTCCCCTAATTTGTGAGTATCTGGTAGATTTTTTTTCCCAGCAATGAGAAAACTGGCTAATGTAAAGAATCTTGTTGATTTTAAGTTTGTATGAGGACATTTGATCTTGTCAGATTCTAGATATTTGCTTCTCTTCCAAAATTTAAATATACTTATGGCTATTAATTAAATAGTATTCTCAATTCTACTTCTTATGAAATTTCCATAGTAAAAACATTTTCTTGTTTAACTGTGTCCTAGAGTCTCATTTACTTTCTTAGTTGCTTTTCTTGTCCTTGAAATACATTATTTTCTATCATAATTTTTAGGGGTTTCAAGGTAGAAAGGTTATGGAAGAAGGGAGAAGAGGAAAGTTCTACAAACCATGGCCATCAAGAAGCAGGGACTGAAAGGAAAAGTAAGGAAAGGAAATACAGCCCTCTGGGTTAATCGCCAAACTTGAGTAAGAATGAGATGTTTTACCTACCTTTAATTAAAAAAAAACATTTAATGAATTTACTTTTATCGGCATTGTGACAATTATTAAGAGAGAAACATAATTGAAACAGCACACTTGCAATATTTCAATGATAATAGAATCTAACTCTATAAATTATTAGCAGAATCTCACTTAATCAGCATGGATTTTACTTTTATTTTTAGTAGATTGTTATGTGGGTCATTTCCCATTGTTTACAGGAAAAGATATTATAATGGAGTCATGGAGCTTACTGTCTGATAGTGATATTAAAAGTAAATAACTTTGCCTTTCTTTAACGTTTTATAATTTTGCATATTTTAATAAGCTATAAACATTTTTTTCTTTCCATATAAATACTTTTCAAGCTAGGTAGTGCTGCAAACATTCAAAGATTAGAAAATTAATATCTTACAAATGATCTTTTGCTCTGGCCGGCAACTTTAGCATTTAAGAATAAGTGTTTTGGCTTTTGAAATAACCCATAGAGGGTGTATCTTACATAAAATATCTATGTGTGAGTCTTCTGCTTAAAATCAAATTATTCTTTGCATGTAGAAGATCGAACACTATAAAGCCATAACAAATTGTATAGATAGATAGAAAAATGGGGAAAAGCAAAAATATTTGAGGGAAAATAATGGATATGCAACCTTGTTAAGAAATAAATGGGGCTGGGGATTTAGCTCAGTGGCGTAAGAGCCAGCCTTGCAAGTTCACGGTCACGGTCGTGAGTTTGATCCTTGGTACCCATAAAAAAGAAAAAATAATAATAAAAATAAAAAATAAGGCTTCTCATGTTTTCTTGCTACTTTGGGAAAAAAATTACTCACTTTATTCACAGGCTATTTTTTGAAAAATAGAGATTATTCCTAGAATTTTAGAAAAGAAAAATTCCCTTAGCAGAAAGATTTTATTTTTATTAGAATATTTAAAAGTAAGCAAGTTTCTCTACTCTTTTGCACATCAATTTTGCTTTTAAATAATTGAGCCCATGGAAAGGTTTTTCAATCATATGTATGCAGTTTGAACTGTAGCTCTTATCAAACACACTACAATTTAATGCATAGTAAATAATCAGTATTGTAACACTATGGCACAGATGCAAGGTAGATAAAGTAATTGAGGAATGTGTATCACTATGGATAGACATAAATAAACGAGTAGAGGTGAGACAATTCTTTGACTGGGGAAATGTAGGCTCTACCTAAACACACTTAAAATAAAAAAAAAATTCTTTTATGAACAATGTGCCAGTTAATGTCATGTCAATTTGATTGTATCAAGAGACACCTGGTGGGTGATTGGACCATAAGTGTCCTCTACTTATCAGTGAACTAACCCACTGATTTTTTTTTAGTTGAATGTGCCAGGCCCTTGTGGGAGAGCTAGTCACTCAGGGTATGTCTTGGAGAGTATACATCTCACTGCAACTCTTTCCTTGAGTCATTGGTTAAGCAACTGCTCCACCATGCCCTTACGTCATTGTATTCCTGCCTTGGAGCCAGGTGATCATGGACTCAAATTTCTGAAACAATTATCCAAATATGTCATTTTGTAATTTAAATTGTGTGTGGCAGCGTTTTGTGCCAGCAGTTCCATGATCCTGTGTGGAGCTGTGCCCTCCCTGATGGAAGCACTTCCCATTAGGCCCTGACTCACAAAATTGCTAAGGTCTCTCGAGAGTGCCACCCAGGATGACAAGATTTTAACATACAGGCTTTTTGGGCAATAATCAAATTTCAAATTATCTCTGAACTTATTTTTAAACAAACTTCTTAAATATGAATGCTAGTTAATTCATGTACAACCCAAATGAGCAGAAATATGTGAAATAAGAACGTACCATTCTTATTAGTTTCTCTCTTTACTGTTATTTACTTTACCTATCTGGCTTTTGTACAATAAAACTTACCACACTTAGTGAGTGTTTACTATGCACTAACCTATAATCTGTGTAAAAATAAGTACGTTTCTTACTGCATATATATTATTTAGAAAGCACCATGAGGTAAATTTTCACAATAACTTTTGTAGGTCCTGAAATGATGTGTAAAACTAACAGTAGTAAATTGCTACTTTTATGTATTCCGACAAAACAAAAATTAACTTCTGCTCAGAGCATTTTTCTCATTTTCTGTTTGTTTTATTCTTCAGTTAAAATCTAACAGCACATATTAGAGAATGGCTTTATAGGAAACAAGATTCAGTTGAATTATACATTAAACAGAAACAATTGTTATATACAATGAAAATGTGAAATTACCAATGGAAAAAAAGTCTCTTTATGATATTTATTGTACAATTTTAATTTGGAGGTATAATGTGGGTGAAATTGACAAAAATACAGAAAGGAAAAGAAAAATTCAATTAAAGAAAAATAAGAAAGAAAGGCAGAGAGGGAGAAGGAAGGGAGGAGAAAATGTCCTTATTTAGATAGCACTGTATGGCGTAGATTCATGAGCTGTCTGAGGGACAGCAGAATATAAAATCACAAATGGGTACACTCTAAGAAGTGCCATCTACTGAATTGCAGAAACGAGAAGTCTTAAACATGGTACTAAAGCAATATAAAAAACTAATATTCTTGGTTAAACTTTCTGCTGTTTGTAAGTGATTGCAAATGTTTTTAATGGTAAATAAAAGATGATTTAATTTTGATAAAAAAGAAATTGTTACACAAATTTGAGATTTCTTTAGATAATAAGAAATCTAAACCATGTTTTATGATTTATGATTTATCTTTCTTCAGAATGAATTGCTTAATTTTTGTGTAGGTGGAACATATGCTGAAGTAAACAAATATTGTTCAAGGAAATAAAGGCACAGGATCTATTTTGTCATCACAAAATCTGAAACAGAAACAATTAATCAGATATTTTAGCTGTTCATTTAAGTTGCATGTCAGACAGAAATATGAAATTTAATATCATTATGATTTAATTTATATTTCAAATTGAAATTATCATCTCATAGACATCTAAGCTTTTCAAGTTGTTTAACATCCTTATACAAGTTAGGCAGAAAGAATTTAATCTGAGTAAAGTTATTGTGATGAGTCACAGAGACAGTCAATGAAGCAAAAAGTATAGTGCACCTGATGAATAAATGTAATAACTCTAGACATTAAGCTGAGCAATTATGCTATTTCATACAATATTCACAAAACCCTAGGGCTACAGTATTATCATCATTATTTTACAAATCACTTAAATCATCTTTTTCTCTGCAGCACACCAGAGAGGAAATATTTTCTGAGGTAAAATTTTATGTGAATTTTATTATATGAAATTTATTAAGTAGACATCTTCTGGTCAAAGTAAGAGAACAATCGTAGGCACTATTCTCTGCATCTGTATTTCAGACAATGAGTAGGGTTTAAATTATTATACAGAACTGAAGTGCTCTTTGGGATATAATATGAAATCTACCATACTACATTAAACTCAATCTCTCTCTAGGAAGAGAAATTTACCTTACATTTAATGGGAGTTGTCAAATGGTATTATAAATTTTCTTTCTTCATAGATAGTAGGTTATCCTCTCTTTTCATCTGTGATTTTGTGCCCCAGTGTTTAAGAAAGAACTCCAAATATAATATTGGAAAGAGTACTGTGGTTAGTTATTGATTTCTACTATGACCACACATGAAATACAACCTGTCTTTGTGTCACTATATTTTAATTTCAAAGACTTTAGTTTCTCAAATTTCTATACATTTAAGGAAACTTCCTTGCTAAATTCTGTAAATATCATTACATGAATTAATTATATACTGTGACAAAATTTAATTTAACCCTTATTAGATTTCAAATATAAAGAAATTACATGTTCATGCCTTTTATGAGATTTCTGAATCCATGTCTACATCCTAAGTGATTAAAAAGGTAACCTTGTAAGCATTCTTATATGGGTATATTGATGAATTAGTTTCTGCCACGTATTTATGGCTTTTGATTATATTTAGTGTATAAAAATCCAACTATCCAGATAATTCCCATTGAACACTGGAGACAATGAAGTGTAAAGATTTTCTTGCTCTAATGTTGGGACTTCTATAATGATAGTAAGTAGCATTCTTTACTAGTGTAATATCATTACTGTACTTCCTACCAGGTAGATCAAATGACAGGAAAAGAATATAGTAAGTATTCAAAGTGTCCAATCTTTTGCTTGAGTCTTATAATTATGTAACTCAGGCATATAAAATAGGGGAGAATCATCCCTCTATTAAAAGCACAGAAAAAGAGGAGGAAGCAATCTTTGCAAATAAAAACAAGAAAAAAGCAGTGGAGTAACAAATTTGTTATTTTGTTTTGAGTGACTCAATGTATTGAATTCTTAAAATATTTAAATAAATTTAATATATTGCTAAGACCTTCACTTAAAATAATTTTTTCTGTATAAAATATTTCTGAAGTACAACCTGTGTTTTTGGCCACTTTCATACCAACCCATTTCTTCCCTAACTGCACTTGACTGTGTGGAAAATAAGAGAAAAAAATGCTAAAGCATGTACACATTTAGAATTTGTCTTTCCTTTCTCAAAAATACAGAATCATGGTGATTTGCTTTACTGTAGTAGGTGATTGTAGGGATTAAAAGCCTATTTCAATAGTTTTCCCAGTTTACTTTCTCTCTTCTTTTGTTTTATAAGGCTAATTGCTTATGTTTATGGTGCATCGACAACTACAGAGCAGTTTCTAACTTTTGAATTAAGTTCCTGATGGTTCTAATATTTCACATTGATAATATCTGTATGTTTTACAGATAAACAGAACGTTCATATTTAACTTTCTACCTCTTTCCATATATTTTCCACATTGGGTTACATATGTTTTCATGTCTTCAGTAGTCCTCTCATGCAAGTCTGCACTTCATCCTAGATTGTGCTACACTGAATCATCCTAAAATAATAGCATGTTTTTATATCAAGTTGACATAATAAATTTATTTTCTTCTCAACAAATAAAATGTCTACCCATAATTATTTTCTTGAATAAACTGTTATAGAATGCCTACCCTGTTCAAGTATTATATTGGCTATTTTCTTGCTCCTTTATTTCTTTAACTATTAATAAAAATTCAATTTTGCATCACAGCAAACAAAAACAAAACTATAACTTACGTTTTTCTTTGATATTTATATTTTTGGCTTCTCATGTTAGACCTTTCCTTTCTCTCCTCTGTTTGTGTTGTTTCCAATACTTCCTACAAATTATAATATTCTGGGAAATTTAAAAAATGCATTGTGTAGTTCTCACCCCTTTGCAATAGAACCGAGAAGAGATCCCTAAAGGCAGAATACTGCTCTCCACTATCAGTGGAGTGCTTAATCACTTCATAGGCTCGGGGCATTTTAGCCACCATTTTAGCTAAGCTAGAGCTCCTAAGCTATGTGTTTTATCTTAAAAAATTTAAATATATTATGTAACTATGCGCATTTTCTTTATATATCTTGTTTACAATTAGTATCTTAAATTTTCCAGCACAAAATTTTCCCTCATTTGAGACATAATGCAGCCACAAATTTGTAATTTCAAATATCATTTAATTAATCATACTATAACCATAGAAACAGTGGAACCAGTTAGAAGTTTTTTAAATATCACCTATATGCATTTTAATATCACCCAATATGTATATATGTTTCTAAAAGTAAGTTTTTCTTAATAAATCTGAATTGCATACACCATGTGATAACCTGCTATTCCAAAGAAAAACTGATAGTGTGGAATATTTTTCAAATCTAGATATAGTGGATCTTCATAACCTGCCCTTAAGTACTAGACTCAGATGACTTTACTGATGAAACATTTAAAACAAAATTATTCTCTTCAAAACTTTGAAGCAAATATAAGGAAATGAATTTGTTTGCTAGTATTCTGAGGTTACACTAATATAAAAACCAGACAAAAGTATTACAAGAGTAGAAAACTAGTGATCAGTATCTCTCATAAACAAGATGTAATAATTTTCAACATAACTTAATATCTTAATTTATTCAATATGTCTACAAATATATTTAGTTCTGTATTCTGTGTATAATACATTTTACCTAATGTGCAATTGTGTGCCTTTAATACAAATCTGAAATATCCAACTTCTATTGAATTCATGAATAAACACATTGTTTCCATAGTGCTTTTATTTATTGATAAATTAGACTTATTCTTTGTGTGCTCTTATGGATTCTCTATTTTTTCTTTTTAAAATAATTCCTTTGTTCTTCATGGGCAATGATCATTTCGAAGTTTCATATTAGACAGTATTGTCAGAGGAAATTCACATTAGAAATGCCCCCAAATTTATAACTTTCTCATATTGTTAATTTTCTTAATTCTGTTTTTATGAATAGTGTCAAGTATTACTTGTGATTTCTATATTTGAAAGCACTTTTATTTTTGGTACTGAAAATTGAGCTCAGGACCTTACACTTTCCAGGTGTGCCCTGTGCTGCTGAGCTATGACCCTGGATAAAAGCACTTTTTAAATTGGTGCCGATGCTTCAGGTATAGAAGAGATATGATTAAACATTCAGGGAAGAGAAGAGCAATTCTTAGATACTTGGGAAATCTTCACTTTTATCACTGTTTCTAACTTTACTAGAGTACCAAGAAAAACTATCCGTACTGGGTGACTTACTAGTATAAAATTAGCCTTGGAAATAAAACAGGTAATATAATATGTTAACAAATTCATATTCATATCTATAATATACAAAGGAATTCAATACATGCCCATTGCAATGTAATTTTAGATTTCTACCTCCATTTTCAGAGTGTTTTAATCATTTCTTGAAATCTGGATGCAAATGAATGGAATCCATAGATGTTAATCCATAGATAAACTTTTAAAACTATCTTATACATTTAGCTTGAAATGTATAACTACTGCCTCAAATATTGAAGAACTTTGGCTCTAGCATTATGAAGTAACACAAATTTTTAAAAAGTGTCCTTACATTTTTTAAAAAAATTTCATTAAAACTGTAACTCCAATTCAATCTATCCTGTTTTAACAGAACATAACAGTAAAGTACTATTTTGTCTTTGTGATATCTGAGGTAGTAATGCTATTCTTCCCTTATGTTTTTGGCTACCTGTTTTGATGTATCATTTTTTTTGTATTTTATAACTGCAAGTTTCTTTTCTAAAAGGAATTTGTGTGTCATGGACAGAAACTACTGTGAATAATCATTTCCCAGAAGTTAAACTGTCTCATTCTCAACTATGTGTACATGTGTTTCTTAGAGAAATTCATAGTAGAAATGACCTCTGGAGAATCTCCATTCAGACTCAGAAACAAGAGACTGCACTGGAACTACTCACATTACATACATTTCCTTTCATATTTCTTGGGATTGTAGTTATCCTGTTCATTACTTTCCATGTCTACAAAATTTCTCTTTAGATTGATTCCTGAAATGAAACAGAAAGTCTCAAAGTCTTGAAGACTTTTGATAGGCTTTTAATGAAAGATGAGAACCATATTTACCATTTTCATTACACTAATTTTATCCAGTATTTAAGGCCAGTACAGTATGAGATTTCCTTTTTTTTTTTTTAAAGGAATTCATCATCAGTATGTTTTTATCCCAATTTTTTTTTTACTTTATATTTGCGGAAATATCAAAATTGCAATTTAGAAATATAAAACTATCAGATAAAAATACAGAAATGACTCATGTGATTTGAATTTATGATTTCATGAGAATAAAAGTAAATGAAGGTATTAAATGAAATCTGTATTATAATGACATTTCTGTAGTGAGAGTATTATGTGAACTATTTGTAAAGGCACAAAGCCACAACAGTTAATACTAAGTGCTGGTCAGAAGTATAAGTAGGACTAAAATTAAACTAGGTGAAAGCAATAGATAAAATGTATTTGCTCAATAACTCAATGGGAATAATTTGGAATGCAAGCTTGAAATCTCAGAACTGGCATTCTACTGCTCTTCTGAGAACTCATTAGCACAAACCTGGATTTTTGGGTACTATATAACTTTAAGTGTTCAGGAGGCCAGAGAATATCCAAACTATTTGCTCCAATAACATGATTGTATTTTTAAGGTATAGTCACTTTTCACATATTATTCTTCACTTACAAAAGAACTCAGCAAAGGACAGTGCTGAATTTTCTAGTACATGTCAAGGTGCCTGTAACAGATTTGCTAAAACACTGCTCGTAAGTTTTTATTTCAACTTAGTGGGACAATTCTACTACCAAATTAAATACATTTAGGGAAATCAGTAAGATTAATTAGAAACCAACATATTTTATTAAAAAATCAATGGTTTAGGAAACATAATAATATGTATATACGCTAGCATTTTGGATCAAATAATTAATCCAAAATAACTTTCACATCATTTACACAAAGACTAAGTATTATTCACAAGACTGTGTGTTATGAAGTACTCACCTCTCTTTCAGGCATTGAGTATGCAAAAATCTATACCCCTTGATGCAGTTTATGACCATGATGCAGCACAAATTACGAGAGGTTACTTGGCGTCCATGTCTAGTTTAAATTAAGAAAGGGCAGGAGGTATTTCTTGAACTGATGTCCCTGAGTTTGAAAGTGTTGGAAAAGCCTTCATAGGGAAATGGAGACAACTTGAGACTATCCTCATTAGTGAAATAAATAAGAATCATATTTATCAATATCACATTGTGTCTCTAGTGTAAAAAGTAATAAGAACTGTAGGAGTAATAAAAACCAAACTGTGTAATTGCTACTTTAAAAAAGAGAGGAAAAGAAAGTGTTCTAAAGGATATAACTGCATGTGTATTTAAGTGTGTAAGATAGATGACCATATTACTGTTTTTGCTAGAATGTTGAGCAGAACCGTTAACAGCCTCATTGTTTGAATGTGTACTTTGTATGACTTAACTTTGTAACTTAACAACTATTTCCAATGATGACAGTATGCAACTTATCAAGTGGCATTTTCTTAGTGTTTTTGTTTTTGTTTTGTTGTTGTTGTTGTTGTGGTTGTGTTTTTTGTTCTTTTTTTTTCTCCCCCCCCCTTTGGAATTCTGTATTGTTGCTAGCCTCTTTCTGTTTTATTTGATTGTTTTTTTTTCTTCTCTTTAAATAAAAAAAAAAAAGTGTCACAAAAAACAGCTTGAACTGATCCCTGTATGGCTCTTTTATAATAGAACCAGTAAGTAAGCATAAAGACAAAAGAAAGACACCTGTGCAGAAATTCGTGCAGAGGACAGGGGGATAGAGGAAGAACAGTGTAAGATCTGAGAGGTCTGCTATATGGCTGACCTTAAGACTGACCTAAGGGCCAGACCATACATTGCATAAGGCAATGAGTTTCAGCCCTACTTGGTCTTGTGGCCCTGTGGGCTGCCTTTTGTTCTTTAGCTGTGTATTTCTACAGGTTTTGGACTTGTGGCCCCACAAGTTGCCTATCTTTGCATATCCATTGCATACATACCTCTAGCCAATAACTCCTCAAATCCCACCTGCAGAGGGTTTACTTACATTCAATAAAAAATGTAGACATGGAAGTACATTTTTGTCATAAAGTTTAAAACATAAAAATACAAAATTGTTTTATCTTATTTGAAGAAAATGTAGTATTTAAGTATCTTGGAAAAATTAGATAGGAAAAACCTTCTCCATGAAATGATATTAAAACTGAGGTCTAAGAAAAATCTCAACAATTATAATCCACATTTAAAAATTATTATGCTCAGTTTTTAATAATTTTATAAAGGATTTTAAGAGTTTTTGGCATTCTTAACTGGTAAGACTCTAGTTTCAAGAGTTACATGGAGGTAAGTTATGATACTGTCCCATGGAGTGTATCTATTCTAATATCCAAGCTGACTTCATCTTTCAGTTCTTGGTAAAACTTCTGGAAAAAATAAAGTGGCATTCTCTAATAAGTCTGAGCATCCCAGCTACTCAACCAGAATGAAAAAGTGTTTTCCAGGTAAACTGGACATTATTTTTCATATTCTTTAGTGTCACTTATAAAGTTAATGGCATTATTCATGATAAAAGAAATTAGTATCACTGAGAAATTATTACAAAGCTATCATTCAGACTTAGATTTCCAGAATTCCTTAACTGATAACTGAAAGGTTATGTGGGGCTATTATCAAGACAAGAGTCTAATATAATCATAATCTACATTGTATTTGGATACAAGTAGTAATTTAAAGCATATTAATAAAAAGGGTATATTATTAAAATGGTTCAAAAATATAAAAATTAAATAAAACAGCCATATATTTGTTGAGTAATAAATGAATATGGATAGGAGTTATTTAGTCAGTTTATTTATTCATGGAGGGTCAAAGATGCTTTTAAATATTCTTACCTCAGTACTATACAAATTGAGATTATTCTAAACTTTTGGAACATTACTAAACTACAGTAAAAAAAAGGTAGATCTGTTGTGTATGAATTTCACACCACTTAACTAGATGTAGATAAAGTTTGATACCTAATAAGTATGTTCTTATTTAGTCATTATAAAATTTTTTCAATTTGGCATAGAGATTTTAGTCTCTGGCATTCCTTAAGAGTCAAACTTTAACACTCAAAGCTTAGTATATTCCTGAGTCCTTTAATACATTTACATTCTGTAGAATTCCACAAGATGATCTTATAAAGCGGAAATGAATCTTGTGTTTTAACTTGGGGAATGAAAAAGCTAAAGCAGCATTCTACTTCATCCAAAATCTTCAGTAAGAATTTTCAGCATGTTCATAGTTTTTCGGCTTATTCTATGATAATGAAAATTCCTTGAAGACTGGCACTTAGAAAACATAATCAATTTTCTTTCTCCACCTTATAAGTATCCCGGCAAGGATCCTAGAGAAGGAAAACGATGTGAGAACATGACAGAGGCTATTATTTATTTGGTACTTAAGTGTTTCCAAAGGCTCAAATGTTAGGTGCTTGGACCCAGTTTGACATTATAAGGAGACAGTGGAAGCTTTAAAATCTGAGGCTGAGAGTTTATACAGCTTATGACAAACTTTCCATGAAAGATTTTTTTCTAAAAGCAAATCCATAGAATACCCTCTTTCTATCAAACCGACAAAGTTGCGTGGAACTTAGGCGGCCACAACTGTGTTTCACATGGTCCCAGACACACTCTGCAAAGTAGCAAACTGTGTCATCCACATGATGCTAGTTTTGTAGATGTGCACAATTCAAGAGTTTTGGGAGTTTGGGTGTTACTGAAACACAGAATTCGATGGAAAGGCTTAACACTTATCCAGTGTATTACAGGATCAGAATCAATATACACAGCACTTAGCAAAGAAATGTATGGAGCTGTGAAAATAAAGCTAAGCTACAGTGGAGACCTCAGGAAAGTACAGACATCAGAAACAAATGAAGCAGCTGCATATCAGATGGAAGTCAGTTGTAAGGAGTGACCATTTAGATAGCAACCAGGAAAACCACAAGGGCAGGGCTCTTTGAATCCTTGAGAGCCGTGTCTAACAAGAGGACATCTGAAGGCTGGATGTGGAGATATAGAAATTAATGGTTTCTCTGGTGGACTTTAATCCTGATTTGGTTCAATCCCTCCTGGAATGGGACTGGTAAATATTACCAGTCCCATTAGTACAGTTAGAAACAATGGAGCTGAGGGAGTCACTATCTTCCCTTCATTTAATTTTTAACACCATTCTACAATCACACCTGCTTCCATGGTGTTGGTAGAATATAAAACAACAAAAGCTCAGGAGACCTCTGACAGTCTATGTGAAAGCACATGTGATTTGTACCTCAGTCATTCCTGTCTATCGCATCTAAAGATTCAGTTGGAGGTGCCTGGTCTGAGGTGCATATCTTTTAATTTCAAAAGCCTGATTTACCACATCCTGCTATCATTTCTGTTGCTATTTTTTAAAGCAAAACAGAATGAGAGAAATGATATGGAATTTCAAAAAAAATGTTTGGGAAATTAATACTAGTTAATAGATTGCATATTGTTATCTTAGAAGTACTTGTTGCTATTCTCTGTGTCTTGATCTGCATAATTTAACCAGAGCACACTGTAAGCACCTAAACTTTCTTAGGATCCTGTCAATCATTCTGTAAATCTTACCCAGAGAGCCAGTAAGAGACACTCATGGCAGAATGAACTTTTTAAAAATCCAAAGGCATATTTTATTTGGTCCTTTTTTATTTCCCTGTTGCTCAGACTCCACTTCTCTATTCATGCAACAATTTTTGTTTATACTCACGTGGGCATCTTCGGAACCTCCCTTCCTGTTATCTTCAGTAAAAGTAGCTTGAGTTTCTTTTACCATTAAACCGACACCTGTAATTGCATGTTACAATTAGCCGTGTACAATCCTCTGTCAGATGAAGCAAGTGGTATCACTTTCACTGATAAATTAAAACCTCCTTTTTCCATAGACTAACAAGTTTCTTACAGATTTCCACACCTAAAATTCTATAAATATACACAGTTCTGGACAGAAGACACCTTTCTCTCTCTTGAGAGTTCTCGCTGGTGTGATGCACCGCTTTATGCCTATTAAAAGACAATTTTTGACAATTCTTTTCTTGTCATTAAAGTCAGTGAACTTGACATTTGGTAAGGTGTCAAATTTCCACATCTCTACGTTGGAAATCTCCATGGGCTTTGCCAGATTATAGGAATGGACCAAAGCAAAAACAGCATCCCTCACCCTGTAGCTGTCCTTGTAAACATGACCATTTTCCTGGACTGGACCTGTTTAGTCCCTACAATTTGTCTTCATGAGTAATCCATGTCACTGAAATTTCTTTTTCCTGTGCTCTTGCTATTGGTTAGACTGTTTCTAAAAAGTGGCTTGTCAGCTAAATGTTAGCAGGTTCAGGGGTGCTTTTCTCTGCTTCTGGAGTTGGAGTCTAGGTTCTTCTCATCTCAAACAAATCATTGAATCAAAAGAGTGACAAAGTTTATTTAAGAACCTAAAACTGAAGTGTGGGAGAGAAATCACCTCCAAAGCAAGCTTGGGGTGAATAAACAGAAAAAGAGCATAAGTGCACAGATAGAAGAACACATTGTATCTGGGAAACACAGCCTGGACTACCATGGAAAGCTGTGATAGAACTGGCTCCTTAATGGCTGCCTCTCTTTTATGCTGTCCAACCTTCTAGGAAACCCTTGAAAACTTCTGCATATGGGTCCCATATGGTGCTGGGATCTCATGCGTCAGGCTGGTGTTAGGTCTAGGTGTCCTTTGTAAAACCTGCTCAAATTTTTGGGACGTGTAGTGCTTTGGGAACTGTTCTGCATGTGTTCTGGGGCCTTGTAATTAACAGATGTTGCCTACTTCCCCAGCTAACTTTTCTTACAACCAAATATCTTATTTCATTTCCAACCCCAAGAAAGACAAAACCCACAGCTACTTATGGGGTGTTGAGAGAGTGGAGGTCTGTCTTCTGTAGCTTCTTTAAGTTGGAAGGCACTGTAGACCCTATTTACTGGAGATTATGCACTTTCTAACTATGAGTTGTTGTGGCTTAATGGTTGGGTTGAAAAAAAGAAATCTTGCCAGGAAATGAGAAAAGAATTAATAATAAGTCACATCCATTATTATCCCAAAAAGGAGGAGTAGGTCAGATTGCCACAGTTTCCATAGCATCACAAAAGTCTTTTGTTAAATTTTATTTTAAAAAACAAAACAGTGAAAAGGATAGAAATAATAAAGAATTTCAAAAAAAGAGTAGGAAATTAACACTAGTTCATATACTGCATAATGTTATCTTAGAAGTAGTTGCTCAGGCTACAAAATCTAGGCATAAAAATGATCAACCAAACAATGACAGCACAAACTGTTCTTTTTGATGTGCTAACAGAAAGTAGTAGTATATTTATCTATCTTGAATACATACACATACATACAGTTATATAGGTATACTTACCTATTTAATCTATGTAATCTTTTCCTTTCTCCCTTTACTCCTTTCTCTTATCACAGTTCTTTGCTTTTGAGCACTTTATTTCTCTTTCATTATTACAATATCTATTGTGCATTTTGGCTCTTATTGTTTTTTTCAGTGTTTTAAACTTTTACTATTTTTTTAATAGGGAGACAATACAATATTTACAAACATGAATTAGATTTGTTTCACTTATGAGTGTGATCTCAAGCTACCTACATTTACATATAAAAACCTAAATATTATCTTTTTTTATAGCTGAATAATACAAAGAATGGCTGCCATCAAGAAATCAACTGATAATATATGTCGGTGGGGCTATGGGGGAAAAGGAACACTCCTCCCCTGTTGGCGGGAGTATAGACTGGTACAGCCACTGTGGAAATCAGTGTGGAGGTTCTTCAAAAAACTAAGATTGGAAGCCTTATTCAATCCAGCTATTCTGTTTCTGAATATTTCCCCAGAAAAATTGAAAAGTCATACCACAACAATAGATGTACACCCATGTTTATAGCGGTACAATTTGTAATAGCGAAATCTTGGAAACAATCCAAATTCCCATGAACCACAAAGTGGGTAAAAAAGCTGTGGTATTTCTATACACTGGAAGTCTTGTTTTTTGGAAGAGAAATCTCCAGTCTTCCAGAGCATCACAGAAGCAGCTCGTTCCTTTTGGGTGATCGTGGGCTTCAGACTGTTCAGAAGGGACTGGCTTATTGTAGAAAGATGAAACAAAGTCTCTCTCTCTTTTTCTCTCTCTCTTTTCTCACTCTTTCTCTCTCTGCAACCTTTATCGCAGTAGGTGTGGTAAGAATCACTGAGAAGGGGGTTTTCCGTTTTGGGTTTAACTGGTCAGCAAGTGTTCCCTTCCTCCATGTTCACTGCAGAGGTTCCAAGAGGAAGAGGTCCAGCTTCAGTGTCCTATTGTGAGCTGCCAACAGCATAGCAAATTTTTTGATGTCACTCTTGAATAAAGCGACTCTCGTTAATAAACCGTAATCTCCTACGGGTCTTGGAGGGGCAGATCACTGATGTTTTGCCTGCTGGCATATATCTGAGAGATGACTTGTTCATAACGGTGGCTAACTTCCGGGCCTATAGGTATCCAAGGGGCAGCATCAATAGTACACAAGTTTGTATACTATCAGGGATATCTAAGAGCATGGCTTGATACTTAGTGAGCCTTTCCCTCAATTTATCACAGGTGACCTTTTGTCTCCAGAATAGCTCTAACCTGATAGAGTATCAGAACTTGTAATATTTGTCCTGAAGTTAACTTTGTAGCTTCTTCTGGTAGTACAGGTGTGTCTACTATTGTTCTTAGACAGGGTGACCATACAGAAGTCACTCCATCTAATTTATTTGAAAAGTTTTTCCATGGGCATGGTTTTTGCCCTAGTCTTTGGGTCAGGGCTGCTAAATGAATTCATCCCTTTTCTAATACATAAGGAAAGAAGTTTTCTTAAGTCAGATAGTCCAGTGTTGGACCCTGAGTGAGCAAAAGTTTTATTTTACTAAAAGCATTGCCAATCACTTTTGTCCATTCTAAGGCCACAGACTCAGCCTCTCAAAGTTTTGTCATTAGCCTGAAACAGGGAAAACAAATCCTATTGTTGACCACTCTCAGGAACTCTCAGGCTTGTTTGGAAAGCCTAGATCTGCCTAGATAGCCTAGATCTGGACCCTAAACAGCTTCCATTCCTCAGGTATAATAATATATCCCAGATATTGAACTTTTTGAAGGCTTTTCTTTGTAGAATTTCTCTTAACTAGAAAGTTGAAAGACTTTACAGTGTCATAATTAGACAATTTCTCAGTTGTACAATAAACTAGAATATCATATCTGTATTACATCATGGTTCTTTGTTTAAGCATTAAATTCCATTTTTTTTGTTTTTGTTTTTGTTCTTTTGGTGAATGAGCAAAAAGGTGAGGACTATCTCTAAAACCTTGTGGCGACCAGGGATTTAGCTCTGGCATAAGTGCCTGCCTGGCAACCCCAAGGTCATGAGTTTAATCCCCAGTACTGAAAAAAAAAAAATTCTCCAAGAATGTACATGTTTATG
Organism: Dolichotis patagonum; assembly: GCA_004027295.1. Taxonomy (NCBI): domain Eukaryota; kingdom Metazoa; phylum Chordata; class Mammalia; order Rodentia; family Caviidae; genus Dolichotis; species Dolichotis patagonum. The sequence continues at coordinate 27,645 of PVJX010017489.1, forward strand.
CAAAGACCTACAGGTTAAAACCTTGTGACAGAACTATCCAAGTATTCTGCTGCTTTTCTCTTAAAATGAGAGTTTCCCATTCAAAGGCAAATAGAAATTAGGAGTCTGAATGTAGGGGATGCAGAGCAATGCATCTTTTAAATCTAAGACTGAGAACCAATTATGTTCCTTTGAATTTGGAGATAATTGTATGTGGATCTACCACCAGAGTATGGATTGCAATGACAGTCTCGTTAATGAGGCAGAAGCCTTTTACTATCCAATATTCTACTGAGGGCTTTACTATAGAGAGAATAGGAGTATTACAAGGGGCCTGACAAGGCTTCAGAATGTCATATTGGAGAAAATTTTATGTGAGAGGCTGGAAGCTTCTATGTGCCTGTTCATTAATTGAGACATGATCCACTCACTGGTTAATTTGGTCAAGGAGATCTGGTATAGTCTCAACAAGTAAAAATCATTTTGACTTTAGCTGGAATTTGAGAATTGCCCTTAACTAACAAATATTTTCTGATTAAGAGAGCAGAACACTAAAGGATAATTAGAAATTCAACTTAAACATTTGCCTTCAAAGTGACATGTCAGAGCAGGAGTAAAGAATTTCTACCTAGGGATCTTATCAACCTCAAGTATGACTGTAGACCTAAAAGAGTTTTCCAGAGAAGAAACTCAAAATGGGATGAGTTAGCTCCGTATCAATAAGCAGTTGAATTGGCTCACTTATGATGTCTAAGTTTAGCCAGGACTCATGAACCAGGGCTTATGAAGGTGATGGTAATATCTGTGACTAGAGGTAGTGCAGGTTCTCTTGGTTCTATCATTTGTTAGGGCAGGAAATGAGGGTTCTGGCTGGCTTACCCTCTCTCTGGCAGTGGGGACAGTCAAATCTCCAATGCCTTGAGTCAGGCATATTAGCTACCTCACATTTGTAGCAGTGCCCAGGCAGAGTTTTAGTGCAATCTCACGGCCTAGGTCCCAGATCTCAATTGTTGATTATAGGAAATGCTATGTCCAGCAGTTGGACCATAGGTGTTTGTAGCCTCATGTGAAGTTTTTATAGTTTATGTTGAATATCTGGGACTGATGGACAGATGAAATGTCCTTTTGGTACCTCTGCCTCTCTGGAAGATAGGTCTATATTAGTGTAATTGTAGAAAGCCTCTGCTAATCAGTTACATAACACAACTGGATTGTCTTCTGTGCTCCTAAAACCCAACTCACTTTATCATAATTACCAGATTCTTTAATGGATCTTTTCGTCCATATGGTAAAAGCAGCCTCCATGCTAGACCTCATTTCTAGTTCATCTTGTGTATTATAGTCCCAGTTTGTTTCTGTGCAGGAGGAACAACCTCTGTGAGGTGTTTTCCTTTCCTTCATGGAAGCTCTTAACTACTTATTGGTGTCACCCACACTCAGTGAAGTACCCTTAATCCTAGCATTACACCAAGACACTAATAAAGAAAGAAACCACTTGAAAAATGGAGGTAAGCATGGAACATAATAACTACCCTTCCCCCACACACCTGGGATGTGAATGAAAGCAGGTAGAAAGCAGGTAGAAAATCCCAAAGGCCTACATTCCTTATTACCATTCCCCATGGCTAGAAAAGCAACAAAAAGCTAATGTACACCTTGAGAACATAAGGAAAACAGAAAACATCATGGAGAAAAATAAAAATTTTGCCCAACTTGGCCCTCACTTTGGTCTCCAACGTTGAGCTTTATTATTATTCCTGCTCACACTGAAATGTACCCTCCTGGCTTGGGTAACCAAAAATGTTATTGAGTAGCTTTCTTGTAAATGTGGCTCAACAGTTAAACATTATCAGTTTAAGTTTGCTCACCTCTCCTTCCAGAGTTGGAGGCCAAGTTTGTCTCATCTAAAACAAATCATTGCATGAAAGGAACAAGAAGCAGTGAGAAAGTTTATTAAAGAACATGAAAGTGAAGAGTGGGAGAGAAACTGGATTTGCAGAGTGAATTTGGAACAAGTAAATAGAAAAAGAGGGTAAAGACAAAGATTAACATACATGCTACATCTGAGAAATGTAGCATGGACTGTTGTAGCATGCTACAAAATCATGATTGCTCTTGGCTTCTCCTTGCTTCTTTTAACTGTCCAAATTTCTAGGAAACCCACGGAAACTTCTACAAATAGATACTGAGAGGCAGTAGGGGATCCCACATCTCACTCTAATGTCAAGGCTGGACCATCTCATTGAAAGTCTGCTCAAGTTCATGGGAGAAGTCCAAGTTCAAGGCTTAGGAAACTGTTCTGTATGTGTTCTGGAGTCTTGTTACTAACAGGAGTTGCCTAGTTACCCAGCCAACTTTCGCCACATTTTAATCTCCTGTCTCAGTCTTGTTACCTGGCCATTTAAATTGATACCCTCATGATCTTTTGTTAACTGACCAAATCAATTGAAACCATATATTTTGTTAAAAAGGAAAAGAAATTTAACCAAAGTGAGATCTGAGGAGATGGAGAGACCCATTTCCTTCATATCATCATCTCTCCATGCACAGATTGTTAAATAATGTTTATGTTAAGGAACACAGGAGAAAGGGATTATGTACTGATAATCCAGACTTCATAATTGTTTTACCATCTCCAACCATCTTGACTTCATTCTCTTTCCACCTGGAAAGGGAACCAGGCTCTGACTTCCTGAGGTCAGCATCTGAATTTTCTTTCATCTCTTTTAGGATGAAGAGAGTAGGGGGACGGGCATATTATAGGCAGCTAAGTTACATAAAAGTTATTATACAATCAGAGAGGAACTGGGCTTTCATGGATGTCAGTGAAAAGAGTAGACATCAGAATTCTTGTTGGAGATACATTCTGAGGAAGGCAAGGCCTTGAGATTAGAATAACCAAGCCCACACTAGCATTCTTCCTTAAGGATGAGTGGAAATCTGAGGTTGTAATGTAATTGGTACCACCCAATCCATTAAGTTCAGAGATTCAATAGACAGCTGGGTGGTGAGCAGAGCACCTGAACCTATCTCTTCCCCCAAATGTTCTTATTTTTGAAGTCATAGATAAATTAATCATGTCATCCATACACCCTTGCTATTTACCCCATTTTTCTATTCGATTAGCATAAGCTAAGTGGCTTTATTTATAATCTTATTGGTTGACTGTAGCTTGAACCACTTTGTATCCAGCATGCACTTTGTCTTACAAAGTATTCTTGGAGAAATGACCTCAGTGGCGACCTACTTCTGGGACCCCTCCTATCTCTCAGGAACTAATCTTATTACATAATAAACTTTCCTACTCATAAATTGCTTTGTCCTTTGGAATTCATTCTCCAATTTCAGGTGCAAAAACTCAGCACACTGACATCTAACAGGATAGGAATTCTATTTCTCCTATGTCAATTAAGAGGAAGTTTGGAGAAACTACTTTTCTGTTAAAAAAAAAAGAGTCTAACTTTTAAAATTCCATTTTGCAGTGTAAGTTTCAGTCTCCATGGAAAACCTGACTTCACTCTGAGAACTCTAAATATCACCTTGTCAGTAGCTGCTTTTGTGGGTTTAACAGCAACACACTGCCTGACCTCCCAAGATATCCTTTGAAATCTCGGTGGAAACCTCCATGACCTCATAACTATTTGGATCAGTGCATATGCAAAACCATTTGCATATGAATGATGCCAAGATCTATTGCCAGTATGAACTACAACTGCGCTTGTTTGAATCAAACCTGCAGTGGCCCTTCAGTGTTTTGCCAGATAAGGAGGTCCTTGGAGAAACTCTTCAGTACCCTCAGGCTTTCTGCTCAAACACTGTTCTGAACAATCTTAGAAACAAATATGCATTTCTTCATCCCTGACCCTGTGGTAACTGTGGCCTTTCTAATTCCTGAGATGCTCCAGGTATATCTTTCTCATTGTCTCAGTCCAAAACTTATTTTTAATTGTTTTAATCTCTTCAGCAACTGCATCTTCCTTGGCTGCACCTTTACACACATTTACCTTCTGGCCAGATTTCAAAGTTTTCAAATTATTTTGCTCTGCTTATTTTTGTTCCAAAATTCTTAATGTAAATTTCACTGGAAGCAGCTAGTAATGCCCAAACCACTACTCAATGTTGTGCTGTTTTGAAATTTCCTGGGCCATGTAGACTAGTACTTTACCTTTAATGTTAGCCTCTCACTGAAGCTTCGGGCATGAATACTGTGTATTCAAGGTCTTTACCACTGTTCACTCTAGATAGCATCTTGTCCAATCCCCAAATGATCCTTATTCCCATTTTCTTTTTTATATGGATTTCCATTAGGATTTACAATCTTTTGAGCCCTCACTATAATCACCGTAAACTCTATTTACAGAATTCTATAGTCTTCTCCAGAATTTTCCAAGTTTCTCTGCAAATCAGTTCTAAATGCTCACAAACCACATAGTCTCGTGAACAGTTATAATAGCTACCTGGTATAATTGTCAGTGAGTTCCTGTAAAAGTCTCTCACCAACTAACCAATACTGGATTCTGGTTTGCTTACCTGTTACTCTGGAGTGAAAGTTCAGGCTGTTCTCATTTCAAACAAAAAGCTGGACAAAATACACTGGCCAAGCTTATTTGAGAAAGTAAAAGGGAGGACTGAGGGAGACATCAGCTCTGCAGAGCATGTTTGGGATAACTAAAATTAGGAAAAGAAATAAAAGGACACTTTGGAGAACCTGGGTTAACTATTTTGAAGAAAGTCAAGGTAACAATTTCTTCTTGGAGTCTGTGTCTTTTATGCTGTACAAACCTTGAGGAAAACCATGAGAAATTCTCAGTGTGGGTCTTGAGAGGTGGTTCTGGGATTCCATGCCTCACACTGAAGTCAGGCCTAGGTCGTCCTACTGAAAATTTGCTGGAGTTCTTGCAAAGAAGACAACATGCAGGACTTTGGGAAATATTCTGAACCTGAGTTCCAGGATCATGTGGTTAACAGGTTATTCCTACTTCCCCTAGCTTTAGCATGCCCTTCTCTCTTATCTCAGTACCATTTTCTTTTATGGTTACCTTTGTGTTACTGTACCAAAATAGTTAATCAACTTAAAAAGAGGAATGATTTATATGGGCTCATAATCTTGGAGGTTTTAGTCCATAACTTGCTCCATTTGTCTTTTTCTATATTAGCACAGTACAGTGTGTTGGGAATGTGTGGCAAAGGAAGATTCAGGAAACAGAGAATGAACACATCTAGGTTCCCATTATTGCCTTAAAAGATACCTCACTCATGATGTAAGACCTCCCAAAAACATCTCTTACTGATTCTATCATCTTTTAATAGTGCCAAGCTAAAGGACTTTAGCATATGGGCCTATCAGAGGCATTGTGAATCCATTTTGTAACAAGGGTTAGTGACATAATGTTATAGTTTAGATCACAAATATCCCTCAAAGGTTCATGTGTTAAAGGCTTGGCCCCAGTTTTGTATTATTGGAAAGTGGTGGAAACTTTAAGACATGGGGCTTGCTGGGACGTGTTCAGGTCACCGATGCTATGCCCTTGCATAAGATACTTAGGCCCTAGGTTCTGATCCTTCCTCTTCCTCATTTACTTCTAAGTAATTAGGTAAGTGGATTTCATCTACCATGTACTTTAACCATGATGTATTACTACAAACCATAAGAAATGAGGCTAACTGGTTATGAGCCAAAAACTTAAGAACTCCAACCTAATATAAACCTTTTTTGAAAAGGAAGTTGACTGAGTAACAGAAAATTGACTATTACAATGGGTTATTGTGCTTTTTTGAAGCCTGTCAATTTTCTTCCTCTAAGATTTTGACATGAATTCTCATCTTGTAGTATTCTCAGCTTTCTAATGCTGGGGTCTGTGAAAGAAAACAAACAGCACACTCACAAAGAAGTGTGAGGGCAAGAAAAGGTTCTATTTAAGTCTTAGTCAAGTGGCTATTTTTAAGCATGACTTCAGCTGTATTGTTGTTTGGAGCTGTTGGTTCTCCTGGAGAAGCTTGTCATGGCTAGCTCCTCTGATATGAGGCCAGCCATTACTATTGGAGGAGCTTGCGACCTTGTGGCTGAGAATAGCTGTGGTTCACCATGAGGGAGATCTGGTCCTTATACTGACCTCACTTTCTGGTTACAGAGGGGAAAATGTGTGCTGTTTAATCTCCAGGAGAAGTTTGCCATGCTGGCTTACTGATATGTACTCCATTGTTCTCCTTGTCACAGGAACTCAGGATCTCATTGTCACTGGGGATGGCTATCATACTTTTCAAGGGAGCCCTGGTCTTTATTTTGAGCATTGTTTCATGGTTCCACTATAGAACCCTCAAACTACTTTTTTTTTTTTTTTTTTTTTGGTACTGGGGATCGAACTCATGACCTTGCGCTTGCCAGGCAGGCACTTAAGCCACTGAGCTGAATCCCCAGCCCAGAACCCTCAAACTACTGCAAAGATCCTTCACCCCACAGGTATAGAATTTCTACTTTCCAGGGCTGAACTTCAGTCTTTTCAGCAAAGATTCAAGAAACAGACTTGCATGGATCATTGTCATGGACTCGAGGTATTCAGCTACACTCATGCAGAACATTACTGTGGGATCCGGGCCTTCAGTTGGATACTCTAGGTCTGTAGTGTTTTGCACAGATTTCTCATACTTTCTTGTATTTAACTGTGGGTGACCATGATAAAATAATATCATAAATTCTGTGTCCTGTATATAATTGTTCTTCTTGCAACCCCTGACTATAACAAAAATTGCAAATGAGGCATGATTTTCTTTTTACCCTGTCACTTTTGTCACAAGTGGCTGCCATGACACTTTTCTTTTAGCCATGACACTCTTCCTTGCCAGCTGAGTATGGATTGAAACCTCCAAAAACTATAAACTAAACCCTTCATTCCCTAATTTAGAGTGTCAAGTATTTTGTCTCAGTAATGAAAGAAAAGTAACCAAGACAAAGCTTGGTACCAGTGGAGTGGAATAGTTTCTGTGAATATACCTGCACATGTAGCTCAAGAGCTTTTGGAAATGGCTTATGGGAAGAGTTTGGAAAGGTTCAGAAATGTCACCTGAAGGAGAAGTGCTGAAACGTCTTAGGCTGTTCTGTATGGGAGGTTCTGGTCAGAGCTCAGAAGACCAGGAAACCAGTAAAGACCAGGTCTGGGAGGTTTCTGCTGTGAAAAAGGACCACACTGGGTGCTGGACTCAAGATGATGTTGTTATGGCTAAGAAGAAAGTTTGTCTGCATTTTTCTTGTGTCCAGAGACTGCGATTGAGATTAAGGGTGATAGATCAATTAATTTGGCAGAAGAAATTTCTAAGCAGTAAAGTGTTGAGGTGCTGGCATGGCTATTGGTGAAGTTTTCAGCCAGATTTATGTTGTGAATCAAGAGCAAAAGCCCAGCAAGAGGATTTAAAATGCTGTAAGTTTGGTCAGAAAGGGAGCTTCAGTAAAGCTGTGGACTGTAAAGCTACAGCTGAGCTCTAAATTGCTGAGAATGAACACAAAATAAAAATAATGGCTAGGGGAAACATGGGAACTAGTGGGTCCCCATGTTTTTCAGCCTCAAAACCACAAAGTGAAAGACATTGATCTGAGGAGAAAGCTGTAGAGCCTCGTGTGCGAGCATGGCAGCAGTGGCCACACAAGGATCCAAAATATTGGTGAACACACCAGGTTCCAGAATAGCAGTGACACAGATAATCTGTTCCTCACAATTAGGTTCAGAGTGATCAACAGTCCAGGCACTCAACCCCTACAGCCAAGAGACAGAAAAGCCTCACTACTGTTCCAGCTGCCAGTGGGTCTTGACATCATCCATGTGGCACTAGTTTTAGGCACATGCACATTGCAAGAGTTCTGAGGTTAAGGCAGCTTCTGCCCCAATTTCAGAAGGCACTGGAGGCCAGGCAGTGTGCCTCTGAGAAGTTAGTATATAAAACTATGAATGGGCAGCCAAAGATGCAATGGACAGCCCAGAAGTTTGGAAAAGCCAGGAGTGTGGATCATCTAAAGAAAGCTGTAAGGACTGAATAAAGGGGGCCAAAGAGAGAAGCCATGGGAGCTATCACCACCAAAAGTACTATGTTAATGGTGTCACTCAAGCTTACATTCAGATTTCCTCAGACGCTGAGCATGGAACTCCGAGATTTAATGATTGGTATGCTGAATTTTGGACTTCTTCTGGTCCCATTCCTTTGTATCCCAGTTTGTCCCCTTTGAAATTGTAATTTTTATCTTGTGCCACTGAATGTTGGAAGTGTTTAACTTTGTTTTCATTTGTACAGGGGGTTATAGTTAAGAGTTTGCCTTAGATATCAGCAAGACTTGGGACTTAATCTTTTCAGGATTGGTGAAACTATTAGGATTTTATTAACTCTTGGAGATGGACTAAATGTATTTTATATAAAGGATATTCATGAGTCTTTGGGGGACCAGCAGTGAAATGTTGTCTGTGTAAATGTCCTCCCAAAGCCTCATGAGGTCATGGGAGGTGGGCCTTTCTAGAGTGGCTGAGTCTAAAGTTTGTGACTGCTTTGTTGTCTAGCACTGGGATTGGTGGCATGAGTGTGACACCTACCCAGTTGCAGGTAACTGGCATAAAATATAAAAGAAGAAAGGAGGCATAACTTTCTCCTTTTCTACCCTGTTCAGTATTCACATGGGCTGCCATGATGGTTGCCCCTTAGCCATAACACCTTGCCTTGGGGCCAGCTGAGTATGGACTGAAATTTCCAAAAATTGTAAGCTAAATAAACTTTTCCTTCTCTAATTTTGGGTTTCAGGTATTTTGTCTCAGCAGTGAGATAAATGTAATCAAGAAAAAGTGCTTACTGGGTTTTATGGATTTGCAAAATTCTTATATGTTTATAATTTCTATATTCCCCTTGGCAATATTTGTAAGTAAGATTTGCTCTAGGTAACACATTCACTGTATCCTCTTCTGATACTCTTTCATAGTGAAGTGCACAAATCCTGATTCTTGTACTTGCTTTATCCTAGATCTATTACGGATCATGTTCTTCAGAATTCATTTGACCTATCAAATAATGCTTGAATTTATTCTTTTCTGCTTACAACTCTTAAAGTCACTCCCAACATAGTTACTTCCTTTAATTTTGTAAACTACACAGCAATAGTTTCTGACAGTTGTAATTTTCACCATCTTTGTTTAGCATTAGCTTAAATATATTCCAGGATCACAACTCTCACCCTTGAGTTTTCCTATATTTGATTTGATTTGAATTGAATTTGTCACATCCTAAACAAGTTCTGCCAAGTAAACCTAACACCAGAATTTGGAATGAAAAACAAACAAACAACTTTTACACTAGCAAAAACCCATGCATAAAGGGTTTAATATTCTGTATATTGAACTTCATTTCAAGGACCTCTAAATCTGACACACACAGACTTTTGGTTTCTTTAATATTCCCTTTGTAAGCATTCATCATGTACTCATGGAAGCTTTGAATAGGTGTGTGACTGCTTAGAATCATTAGTAACAATAGTTTTGCTTTAAAAAATTGTAAACTAAATGCAATAAAATATGTTTATATTATTTAAGACATATATATTATCTAAAAGTTTATTTTGAAATATGAGTTGACCTAATAGTCCAGAGACATAATGATAGTGTCTCTGATAATTAATTAATAAATAGATATTCAGATAAGATAAATAAAAGGTGGACTATTAATACCTATGCATGGTGGCTCATATTTGTAAGCCCACAGAGAATTGGAATAGAAGGTCTTTATCTCAATATGGTAAAGGCCATCTATGACAAACCAACAGCCAGAATCATACTGAATGGTCAAAAACTGAAAGCCTTTACCTTAAAATCAGGCACAAGACAAGGATGTCCATTATCACCACTGCTATTCAACATAGTACTGGAAATACTAGCCAGAGCAATAAGACAGGAAAGAAAAATAAAAGGAGTAAAGATAGGAAAAGAGGAAGTTAAATTATCATTATTTGCAGATGACATGATACTTCACATAGAAGACCCCCAAAACCCTACTGAAAGACTCCTAGATATACTTAACAAATTCAGCAAGGTAGCCAGATACAAAGTCAATACACAAAAATCAATAGTATTTCTATACACTAACAACAAAAGTACTGAGAGAGCAATAAGAGAAACTACACCCTTTACACTAGCATCCAGAAAAATGAAATACTTAGGAATTAATCTCACGAAAGAAGTAAAAGAGCTATACGGGGAAAATTATAACACCCTGAAAAAGGAAATCGAAGAGGACCTCAGAAAATGGAAAGACATACCCTGTTCACAGATAGGAAGAACAAACATTGTACAAATGGCCATTGTCCCAAAATTACTATACAGATTCAATGCCATCCCAATCAAAATACCACTAACGTTCCTCATAGATCTGGAGAAATCACTCCTAAAATTCATCTGGAACCAGAAGAGACCTAGAATAACAAAGGCAATTCTAAGCAACAAAGGCAAGGCAGGAGGCATCACAATCCTCGACTTAAAATTATACTACAAAGCTACAGTGATAAAGTCAGTATGGTACTGGAATAGAAACAGACCCAAGGATCAGTGGAATAGATTGGAAGATACAACCACAACTGCAAACTCACTGAACCACCTCATCTTTGATAAAGGGGCCAAACAT
>PVJX010017490.1:0-27922 GCA_004027295.1 Dolichotis patagonum
GACTTTATACTATTGTGTTATGTTTGATATTATTGTAATTGAAACTATGCTCAACTATAGCAGAGTTAGAGATATGGCGTTAGATACTGTTGATGTCCAGTTGACTTAATGTAAAGTACTGTGTTGCCTATGTTGTCCTCTTCTGATCTGCTCTGTACTACCCCCTTTTGTTTTATTCTCTTTTAAATAAAAAAAAACACAAAAAAAATATATATATATACTGCATCTTCCTGCCCTGTAATGACACACGTGGTGACAGAGTATCTAATCCAAACTTTCCCCTGCTCAGGGATTTTCTCAGAGCAAAGTGAACATCTTCATTTTTCAACTTGTAAATTTAGTGGCTCATCATAGAGACACCACTGGTGTAAAAGATCGAAAAGTTTTCCTTTATCCATGGGCCAAAAAAAATGGCTTAAAATACTTACAAACACCTGGTCCAAAGAAGAGAGAAACTGTAATATGTGGGGGTTGCAGTTTCTGAATGATTTTGACCTGCCCTCAGTGAAGCTGATGTAGAAGACAATGGAAAGGATAAAACCATAAAGATAAAGATAGATAAACAGGCCGGGATGATGTGGTTACCTCCCACAATAAACACTAACAGCTCATTGACATAGGAGCTGGTGCAGGAGAGCTGGATCACAGGGAGAATGTCACAGAAATAGGAGTTGTGTCACAGATCAGTCTCAGCATGCCTTCTATGAAGGCCATGGCACTAGAAGATGCCATCAGGTATGACCCAAGTGTTAGGTTGCAACACACTTTGGGAGACATGAAAATATTATACAACGATTACTTAAATAGGGTCACATACCAATCATAAGGCTTAGACACCAGCACATAGCAGTAAGAAATGTCAAAACAAAGTAGAGCAGGGTCATATATCTGATGTAAGATTATATTCTTTAATATGCAATTTGCTGGCATTGTGGGAGTAAGCACAGAAAATCAACAGAAGTCAGTGCTGTAAGGAATAAACTACATCAGTGTGTGAAAGTCCAAACTTAGCCTATTAGGGTAAGCCCACGTCTCCTAGGATAGTGACCACATACACTATTAGAAAGAACAGAAGTACCCCAAGATTACTCTGGTCTAACTGTTAACCCCACCAGAATAGATTCAGTCACAAAAGGGCCTTTGTCAGGAGACATTCTTCTCCAAGTCAATGGAGAACAGTAAATAAATATGCACTAGAGAATAATTTGGCTCTTCCAGTGTTAGTTCTTTCCCCTGCCTCGAGGTGCATTCTGGGAACACTTGGAAATAGCCTAAAATGAACAGAAAGTGAAAGAGAAAGAAACTGCTAAAAAGGAAAGACAAACTGGGGTAAAGGAAAGGAGAAAAGAAAGGAGAAGATTATATGTAGATAGAAAGATAGACAGATAAACAAGATAGATAATTAAACTACTAATCTCTATTAGTTCTCTATTATTTTGTGCTTACACTGTTTGATAGTTTGATCATTTTTTCATGTTTATATCGTGTAATATGAGCAACTACTTTGAAGATAACAATATGTAGTATATTAACCAGTGTTAAACTATTATTTTGTTTTGAAATTCAGTGGTACCGTTTTTATTCTTTTTTCACTTTTAAAATTAAAAAAATTGTATATATACTCATAAGTAAATAAACAAACAAACAAAAGAATCAGCCTGTGTACAGCACATCTTACACTACAAAAGAGATTCAGTGAGACTGAATAAGAACATGACTTCTGAACAAGACAGGATAAAAAGAAGAAGAAACTAGGACATACTTTTTCACATCACATCTTCGGTTCCTGGAACCCTTCCTTGGTCAGTAAAGCTAGAGGCAGGAGACATGCCGGCCTGGTGCTGCCTTTTAGAGCAGATTAGACTGTGATGAGGCAGGAGTGAAAACATTTTTTCCTACTTCAAAACTAAAAGACCCAATTCTAAGAGAGGTTATTTATCCCACAATGTCACAGAAAAAGTAGTATGTCTGGATAAGTAAGAGTTCCTTCCTAGAGAGAAAGGTATTCAAGGAGGTGCTATCACACTTTTCACTAGTATCTTCAAGCCCTCCTTGCTGCCTGGAGCACTGTCTTTTGCTAGATTCTCTTGAGTTGAGAGATTGCAGCAAAGAGGGGAAATGACAAGGACTAGGATGTTGGCTTTCCATCCCACACTAAGGGCATCATAAAACATGGAATTCAGTAACACTATTATTAGTCCACACTTAGGGATTCTTGATCCTGTGTTTTATGCTTTACATTTCCTATGGGAGGAATGATTTTGAGGTTTGGTGTCCTGTGATTCTGGCAGGATGCAATCCTGATTCCATTGCTGATATACCCTGGATTTTTTTTTTCAATATGTCATAATTTTTATTATAATATGAACTGAACAAAGAAAAAGGCTTTATTACCACATTTGCCACTTATAAGACACAGAGATTTTAATGTGATTTTAGAGATGTAAAGATGTGATTATAAACAAAATACAGAAACATGCAATCTGCTGCCCAGAGAACAGATGCCAGGTGTAAATATGACATAAGGGAATTGTGTTTACACCCAGGGCCATGATCTGATTTTAACCACTGAGATTCACACACTTTAACCCAAATTCCACTTCAACCTACAAGGTGAATGCTCCAAAGCAGAGTAAAAAACTAAATTCCATCTCACCATTAATTTCAGCTCTGTAGGGAATGTACTGCTTGGGTTTTTTCCATCACTCTTCCTGCATCTCAATCCCATATAACCCACACTTGTTTCCAGGCTTCCTTATCTCTATTACTGAAGATGGCCACAGGTGCAAGTCACTTGAAATGTCTTATCACCTGCAATAACCCCAAAATATCTTTCAATCACTTACATTTCTTCTAAAGTGTTTACTTGTAAAATTTTCCTGGGAATTTCTACCTGGGTGCCCTGCTCAGTCTTTAAATGGAAGAACTCAGTAATAAGGTCATCAGCATAGATAAGAGTGGTTTCTATAATACTCAAAGGCCTGTGTTTTAATCCCACCTCCCCAGCATGCTTAGTAACCAAAATACCCTGGGCATCTTGTTCAACCTCTTGGCACTTCAAAATCGTAATTTCTCAAATAGAGACAATGATGGCTGTATCTCATTCATGACTACTTGTGACAATTGAATAAGATACTGTAAGTCAAATGGGTACCTCATGCCTGGAATATAGAAAACTTAACAAATACTAGCTGTCAGTAGGCGTAAACTTCTAGTACGTTTCTATCATAACACTTGTCAGACATTTTCTGCCTTAATTGCTGTGTTTCTGTAAGAACTCTATGTTCTACAAGGATGAAGATCACTTCTACCTGATGTACTACCTTCCTCCTAGTAATAAGTTCACTATGGGATACTGGACAGGAACTCCTCAAATATTTATAGATATTATACTGTCTGACTCAATAACTTTGTTACCTTTTCCACATTTCTTACCTGCTTAGGAATAGAGGCTATATAAACACAATCACTCCCACCCCTTCTGTTCAGATGCAAAATAGGCTTAGCAACATTTTAACAAAATGCCTGGAATAAACAATCGCATGTACACAAAGCAAATTGGCTGCATTCCAGGATCTTTACTTCTCAACTGTACCCATAAACTATAGTGCCCAAATTATAGACTGACAAATATCAGATTAATTAATCTTGTGAATAATTCATAGGTAACTTAACTCAGAGCAAACCAGTATTAAACTCTAATCACCCCATAGATCATTTCTCTGCCATAGTCATCTTAGCTTAGGGCATCATTGCAATAGAAACTCCATTTTAAGGCTCCTGCTGAAATATTTCTCCAGAAATTTTCTCTGCTTCTTTGCAATTCTCCTTTTGTTCTCCGCTTATGCACAATAGGTTTAAAGACTGGACTTTGCATCTCTTCCAATATGGCCTTAAGCATGAACATTCTTTTGTCAAGAGAAGAGAATAAAATGATGTCATTAACTGAACCTTTAAAGAATGTGACACTCAGTGTGGGACCCTTGGTGAAGATATTCTTCTAAGAGGGTTGTGGACAAATTTATGTTTTCAAAGAATAAGTCCCACCTGGGCAAGATTTGTTCTATATATTTTGATGTGAGTTTTTAAAGGGTAACATTAGGCCTTGTCTTGCAAAACTCAGTGTTTGTTATGTAGCTGAAGAAATAAAGAATTTCAACGTCACATGTGAGATGGTAACACAGGTGTCATATGTGACACAGGAACACCAATGTGTGATTCTGAACGGCAGACACAAACCACCAATATATGGACAAATATTCTCAGTATGATTTCTTACAATATATTAGTTATCTGTATTAGTTACAATATGTTAGCAGTATTTTTACTAGTGGCATCTGAAAATTTTTGGCACTGTCACAGGCCTTATCAATCTTCATATATCCACAAGCACAAGAATGTTATTTAAGTGCCAGAGACTTAGCTCAGCAGTTCAAGTGCTTGCCTGGTAAGCACCAGGTCATGAATTCCATCCCTGGTACCAAAAAATAAAAGAAAACAAAGAATGTTATGCAAAATGTATGCAATTGCAATAGAGAGGTGAGGTCAAAATTCTCAATACAACCACCATCAAAAAATGCTGAAAAAAATCTGGAAATATATACCATGTCCACAATTTTCATCATCTCTTTTGTTTTAAAGTAGTTACAAGTACTACAACACTTGAAACAGGAATAATTTCTTACATTTTTCCCTTGGAAGAAGGAGACATACAATAAAAGTAGCTGGTGCTACCTTTATGCATGAAAAGTTATCAGCCCAGTGTCTCCTTGTGGCTTGGAGAATGCACTCCAGATTGGAACCACCTCGGAACTAACGCTGTCTCAGATCCAGGAACAGGTACTTATGGTATATTCATAGTGGGAAGAGAGAGTAAAGACAGTACAATAAAATTCCCACCCAGATGCTAGAAGGAAAGATGAGAAGTTGAAAAATAGAAGAAAGATGATGAAGAAGATCAGGAAGTGAAGAAAAAGACCAAGTAATGTGGGCAGGGACCCAGGCAGCTTCCCTTTCGCTCAGATTGTATTTCTTTTCAGGGCTTTATTCAGAGCAAGTCTGACATCCTTGTTCCTGAGGCTATAAATGAGGGGGTTCAGCATGGGAACCACAAGTGTATAAAACACGGAGAAAAACTTTCCCTGGCCCACGGAGCTAGAAGATGATGGCTTGACATAAGTGAGCAACCCAGATCCGTAGAACAGGCCAACAGTTACTATGTGAGAACCACACGTACTGATGGCTTTGGAAGAAGCCCTGGCCGATGACATATGAGTGATATTAAGGAGAATCAAAGCATATGAGATGAAAATAATGAGGCTAGACACAACGATAATTGTGCCCACAACAGCAGAACTCAGAAGTTCGTTGACATACGTGCTGCTGCAGGAGAGCGGGAGCAGGGGGAGGATGTCACACATGTAGTGGTTGATGATGTTAGAATCACAGAAGATGAGCCTGGTCATGCACCCTGTGTGGAGCATGGCACCCGCAAACCCCATCAAGTAGGAGCCAAGCACCAGCAGAGAGCAGGTTCTAGGGGATATGATGGCCGCGTACAGAAGAGGCTGACAAATAGCCACATAGCGATCATAGGCCATAGCTGTCAGCATGTAGCACTCAGAATTGACAAAAAAACAGAAGAAAAAGAGCTGAGCCATACACCCTGCAAATGAGATGGTGTTCCTCTGAGAAAGAAACCCCATCAGCAATTTGGGGTTACAGACAAATGAGTAACATAAATCAATAAAGGACAAATTGAAGAGAAAAAAGTACATGGGTGTGTGAAGGTACGAATTCAGCAAAATTAAGTTAATTAAGCTCATGTTTCCCACCACAGTGGCTATACTGTTCACCAAGAACAAGCAGAAGAGGGGGAGTTGCAGCTCAGGTCGGTCTGTCAATCCCGTCAGAATAAACTCCATCACTGAAGAGCTGTTTCCTATATTCATTTCCTTCACAGTGGGATCTGCGGAAAGACAAGAAGCCAGTGAAATAAACATTGAACCTTCAGAGAGAAGAAGAAAGAGAGCTAGAACTGCTGCTTTACAAGCCAGAGTTGTCTGACAACATATACAAAGCCTCCAAAGAACAAGACCTCCTGTGTAGATTTCTGAGGAATCCCGATTTCCTCCTAGCCCCTCTACCTGGTTTCTCTGTCCAGGAAACAGTCTGCTAGATTTCACAACGTATCTGAACATTATCACTTCACTTCATTATTCACAGTGGATTAGGGATGTGAAGAGCAGCAAATAGGGAGTGTTCCCACCAGCCCATGATTTATGTAGTTGAGGATTTAAAGTCAAGATGATTTAGTGCTCTCCTTCTATCTGGAGATCTCCCTGTTCTGGGATCTGAAGGGCCCTTCCTCTCCTCTCTCCTGAGATGTAATCAAAGTTTTTGATGATGCAGGAGTTTATGGCCATCAGTGCATATCTGTATGTTACAGGAGTACTCTGGATAATATGCTGCAGTTTTGTAAGATTTCTCTAAAAAGTTCTCTTCACTTGCAAGAAAGAAAACAACCTTATATGAGTCCCCAAAACATCTCACTCAAATGGGAACCTATCTTTTGACATAATAGTTCTGTAGAAAATGGTTAGATGCACAGAAAACTATTATTTACCATTTCCTCCTGAATTGGACGAGCCCCTTGAGTGTAGAAATTACTGAGAGTGTGTTTACATCGTGTGCTATAAACCTAACACTGGGTCCTTTGAGAATGAACATCCTATCTGAGTTAAAATTCCCCATCAGGAATACTTATTTCCCAGGGCTGGGCATGGAGCTCAGTAGCACAGCACCTGCCTGGCAAGTCTGCATTCATGAGTTCAATTCCTGGTACCAAAAAAATAATTACAAGTTTCAGAAATCTTACTTCCCTGGGCAGAATAACAAGTGGCCACCTTTGTAACACTCTTCACCATGCTCTAAAGGACTTTATAAGAAGGCCCAGGGCATAGTCACTTCTATTTCTAGTATGGTCTCACAAACCTTGGGATTGCATTAATAAATATTAGACTAGGTCATAGCTATAAGACTCTGTGTGCTTATGAAGTTCACCCCAATAATGGAATGTGGAGGCAACCAGTTTGAAAGAACAGGAGTAGGTGCCCAATCACTCTGAGTTTAAACCTAGACTTTTGGACTCCCAAAAAATCTGACTATCAGTGAGTGGTATGACTTCTCTGACCCTTGTTTATGTATGTTTATATCTACACATACTTGTGTATATCTATAAAATGATACTCATGAAAAGATTTCTCATTGGACTATTGTGGGAATTATACATAAAGTTTCCCATAAAGTATTGGAATTGTGACATATACAAAGAGCCTGGTAAGTATTACAAGTAAAATGGCTTCACTTCCTGTCCTGTTCCACACATATGTTCATATAATAAAGCTTGGCACTATGGACATTGGGATGAGGTAAGTTTGTGTGTGTGTGTGTGTGTGTGTGAGAGAGAGAGAGAGAGAGAGAGAGAGAGAGAGAGAGAGAGAGAGCGCGTTCTGAGTGGAGAATTCACAGATCCATACTCTTTCCCATTAGACAGCAAGAGTATTCTCTCCCCACCTCACATTCATACACACCAAAAAAAAAAAAAAAGAAAATCCACATATTTATGGCCATCAAAATGTTCTTAGGGTGATCATGGGTCTTGCAAACATGATAATCCAAAATATGATGCTTTGGTAAGCTATAAACTTTGAACTGGAAACATTGGAAGACTGCAGAAGAGAGTGACTTGCTGGTATTTCCCTACTCTTCTTCCTCTAGTTGTTCTTACTCCTCCAAGGTTGAAAAACAGAGAAGAAAATTTTCTGTTATTCAAGGTACATCTTACAAACTAGAAATCACCTCCATTACAACAGCAGTGAACCTGAGAATGTTACTCTTGCTCTCACCTTTCTGTGTGAGGCCTATTCGTAAAGAACTTCTCTACAATCACTGTCCAATAGTGGATCATAAAACCTTCACTGCAGAAGATATCTTCCCCCATACCCAGAAGGAAGGACAGGTCTCAGACAGAGGTCTAATATTTTTGTCCCACTCTTATTTCTATAGCTTTATATTTTTCCTCTAACTATACAAATATAAAGTTTGCCCTGGACTTTGTATCTTCATTTCTGTAAACTTCAGTGTCTTGTAAAATTTTGATAGAAGAAATCCAATACTTTTTCTCTTAATAACTTCTTTTATTATAAGAGTACCAGCCACAACTCCTGTAATGCAAAAGGAAAGCATCACACATTTACACCCTGCAGTGGCAAAATTTCCCACATTTAGGAGTTGTTGTTCTATTTGTATAGCCTGACATCTGCCATGTGTGCCTCACAAGAAATTCTATTTCAAATCTACTTCTGTACCTCACCCTCAATGTATGCTCACTGAATTCCAATTTTTCTAACAGACCCGGTATTGCTCTTCTTCAATTCATCATTTCCTCGGTTATTTTCACAATTACCCTGGTGCTGATCTAAACATAGCACCTCCTTGTCTTCGGTGGTATTTATCCATGCCCCAAATTCCAGTGAACCCCTCTTCTAAGCTCAGGATTTCCTGGAAGACAGCATCTCTTCATCTCACATTCGGGTCACTAGAGCCATTTTCTTTGTCTTCCATGGAAGAGGAGAATTGAGGCATTGTACCCATCACCAGCCCTGTGCACACAGACACCCCTTTTCTTCCTGCCCCCTCCCAGTTCCTGCCACCAGTATTAAAGTCATAAATTCAGATGTGTCAGTAACATTTTATTACTAAAACTATTTTTAAAATACTATTTACCGTGAAACTGTGGCCAAACTGAGTCCAGGAAAGGAAGGACACCAGAGGAAGCCTGGAGGCAGGGAACAGCTTTATTTTACACTGGTGTTCCAGGATGAGATTGTTCCAAAAAAATGTCAGGCCACAAGTGTTGATGGGATAGCACTTTTATAAGATCCATAAGCAGGAGTTTAAAAAATGTAATGGCCTAGCTGTTCCTTGATTAGTTAACAGGGTGACATCATCAGTTACACGGCTGGATTAATAATCAGTGTCTGCTACAATCAGATATGCTCAGTCATGCTCTCGTGGTTCCAGGGGTCAAGAAAGCAATTACAGAGACAGGACGCAGTCACAGAGCTAGGCAGTTTTAAAAAGAACAATTTTTCCTTTAACAGTTTTCCCTTTCACTATCATTGCATTCATTTCTGTTATTCTTCTTAGGTTGGTTTTCATAATATTCCATATATTTTTCTGGTTCATCCTCAAATTATTCCTGTTTTCTTTAAATCAATGCATTCAGCCACATACATTCAATTTCATCTTCTCAAATAGGATTTCCAGGAGTTTTTGAAATACTGGTGACTTGTCTTCTTATGGTGATACAAAATCCAAAACATTTAGATCTTCTGCCATCGTCAGAAGATCAGGGGTTTCTGTCATCTCACTCATGTAATGGGTCATTTATTTCCTGAATAACATATCTCCCTTTTTCTTTATTTCTCCCTCATTATTCTACAAGATGTTATACCTTAGTTTCTTGGGAAAAATTAGGGGAGTGATGGAATAAAAAAAATTCTGACTTGGGTATCTAAAAGTGTCTTTGCATACCATCCTGTCTATTTATTCGTTGTTTAAATGGGAGTAGAAAACTTACTTAAATATCCTCTAAGAATGTCTTAGCATACTTGAGTCCTCCTTTAACATTTGGGAGTGCAGTTCTGAAAACCAGTGAGTATCTCCAAGTGGTCAGATTGTACTTTTTAACTGTGGACTTCACAGAATATTATCCAATTCCAATGAGAAACTATTATTGGAATACCATTAGGTCTTCTATCACAGTTTGGTTTGATTACCTAAAGAAGTATCCACCAAAATTCCTGAAAGATATTATCTTTCTTTAATATTATTCAAACTGAATGAAAGAAATGGTTTCAACATTCATGAGGCAAAAATTCTACCTTCTTTCCTTGTTTTAAATATGGTAAACTCAGTCACACATACACATATGGCCTCCAGATTTAGAAACTCCATTTCACTTTCTTTAAAGAATAAATGTCTATTCTTTTTCAAGGATGTAGAAGACAATCATCTGACTACATGCACAGGGCAAGATCTGGTGAGTTAAATACTTCCTGAATGGACTTTTAAGTATTTCAGTTACTTTATCTCCCCACATCTCTCCACAAAACCCCTTGTAGTGTGGAACTCGGAGTGTATGAAGCAGTTCTGTGTGAGTAAAGCCTCACTCTTGGCTTCTTCCGTTCTATTTATGTCACACGTCATGAGAATTCCACAATAAATATTGCTCATTTATCTATGATTTAATTTCCAAGATTTTGGTGGTGTATTATTCTACAGAGGACTTTTATTTATTTGCTTTGCACTTCTCAGTTAATACCATTTGTATCTCTTTCTAATAGCTTAGTGAATTTCAGAAAGAGATAGAGAATGTGTTTGCATTAGGTCTGCCATTACTAGCCAGAGTCCTCGGTTGGACTTGATTGGATAACACGGAGGAGCATTGAACTGGAAGAGCATGGAGATTGGTGACTAGAGCTGCCAAGTCTCAAAAAAATCTGTTCTATGCAGAGGATACATGCATGAGGCCTGAAAACCCTTACTTTCTTCATTTTAGAGGTTTTAATGACTCATTTAATCCAAAAAACACTCTTTTAGCATTTAAACATGCAGAGAACCAAGAATGCAAAGAGAATGAGATACAGGTTTCCCATAAGTTCCCTCATTTTCATAAAAGAGACACCCAAAGAAGCTGAGATTTGCAGCACCGTAAGTTACTGCTTACCCCTCACAGAGCTAAATTTTTTATATACCTTCCCTCAATTCATCCTTACAATCACCCTCTGAATGAGGCATCCAATCCACTCTGCTCTCTAAAAAATACATTTGCATGTTTCCAGCAGAGGATTTAAAAAAACAGAAAAATAGTCATGCAAATGTCACAAAGGCAAAAGAGCAAATAGTCAATAATTAGAAAATATAAAGATTTATAAACTAGAGAAAAGAGTTTCCATCCCCGTGACTTGGGGAAATACAGAAAAGGAAACACAACCAAATTCAAGAATCTTAAAAGAGGAGATCCAGAGGATTGGCACTTAGATTAACTGGAAAATAGTGGTGCCCCAGAGCTGGTGTTTGGCTTCTGAAGTAGAAGTTCCACTCAGAGGTTTGGAGCTACAGGGAGGAAGAACAGAGAAGATGCTTGGCAAACATTCCTGTCAGTCAGTGCACAAAGTTCATGTCGTTTAAGGAGAACAGATAACATTCAGTGAGGGAATGCTTTGTAGCTACTGTCCATGTAAAAGTAAATACATGTTCATTCCATACCGACCTACTGGGTATCTTTTTTAAGGAATTTTAAAATCATTTTTGTGTTCATTAAATGGCCTTTTTATTGCTGTAACATATTTTAATTATTGAATTGTTATATATGGACTATATATATATATATATATATATATATATATATATATCAGCCATTTGTCAAAAGTATTTTGTGAACAAATAGTTCTTTATAAGAAGTTTACTTGTCCTTTTGTTTTCCTTTTGAGGTTAAAGCTTTCTAGGGTATTACTAAGAACTCTTTGCATATACCAATACAATGATTTCCTATATAGTACTAACATATAAAAATTTATAAAAGAACCATAGTACAGGAGACAAGATAGAGTTTACAAATCCACAGACTATCTGTACCTCTTTTTTCATGCATGAATATTGTTCCAGCATCAAATACACAAACTTTTATTCCCAAAAGAATTAGTTTATTTTGTCACTTTTTCAAAAATCAGTTGACTGCACAAAGATCTGTTTCTGAATCTTCTATACATTTAATAGGTTTGTGAATCTTTTAAAGGTTTTCAATACCGTATGTTTATGATACATAGGAACAAATTTCTATCATGAGAACTGGTATATATACATATTACACCTTGAGCATTTCTATTCTATTTAAGAGAAAGTTCCACGTGTTTTGACAAAAAGTGTCCATCTTATTATCATTGGATGAAACATTGTGCAGATGCCATTCAAATCCGCTTGTTTCATAGAGGGAATCAACTGATTTTTCTCAATTATATTTTGCCTCATTTGCCAGAGATGGGATTGAATGTGCTTCTATGATTTTGTCAATTTCTATCTGAACATTAGTATCCAGTTCTGTCAGATTTTGTTTCACAAAGATGAATATGCCAGCATTCAATCACATATACTTACAGTTTTTGTCTCCTGTAAAATTATTTCTTTATTCATAGGTGTTAATGATCTTTGTCTATTATGATCAGCTTTGCCTTGAAGTCCACTTTGCCTAAAAATGAGATAGATTCTCCTACACACTTTTCAGGTTCCTTTGCAAGTTCTTTGCATATATCACAATTCCAACACTTTACGGTAATATTTATGCATAATTCCCACAACATCCCAATGAGAAACCTTTTCAAGAGTAGCATTTTATAGATACATCTGCTTACGGCCACGCAGGTAGAGATGCATAGATATTATTGTTATTATTGTTATTATATATTGTTCATCTATGATCAATGGAGAAAGAAAGAAGAATTGTGAAGGTGCAAAGAAAACTTCTGGAGAATTATTTCAGAGCGAAAGTAAAAAGGGGTTTTTATTGCAATGATTCCCATAACTAAAGAAGAGAGATGATCTTTGCGTTGGGTAGAAATTAATACTGATATTCTCTAAATTAAATTACAGACTGGAGGATGGAGAAAAGATAATAGGATTAGGGTGTGACACTGAGATGCTTTATTTCTTCAGCTATATAACAAAGACTGAGTTTTGCAAGACAAGGTCTATTGTCACCCTTTAAAAACACATATCAAAATATATAGAACAAATCTTGCCCAGGTGGGACTTATTCTTTGAAAACATAAATTTGTCCACAACCCTCTTAGAAGAATATCTTCACCAAGGGTCCCACACTGAGTGTCACATTCTTTAAAGGTTCAGTTAATGACATCATTTTATTCTCTTCTCTTGACAAAAGAATGTTTATGCTTAAGGTCATGTGGGAAGAGATGCAAAGTCCAGTCTTTGAACCCATTGTGCATAAACGGAGAATAAAAGGAGAATTGCAAAGAAGCAGAGAAAACTTCTGGAGAAATATTTCAGCAGGAGTCTTAAAATGGAGTTACTATTGCAATGATGCCCTGAGCTAAGATGACTATGGCAGAGAAATGATCTATGAGGTGATTAGAGTTTAATACTGGTTTGCCCTGAATTAAGTTACCTATGAATTATTCACAAGATTAATTAATCTGATATTTGTCAGTCTATAATTTGGGCACTATAGTTTATGGGTACAGTTGAGAAGTAAAGATCCTGGAATGCAGCCAATTTGCTTTCTGTATATGCGATTGTTTATTCCAGACATTTTGTTAAAATGTTGCTAAGCCTATTTTGCATCTGAACAGAAGGGGTGGGAGTGATTGTGTTTATATAGCCTCTATTCCTAAGCAGGTAAGAAATGTGGAAAAGGTAACAAAGTTATTGAGTCAGACAGTACAATATCTATAAATATTTGAGGAGTTCCTGTCAAGTATCCCATAGTGAACTTATTACTAGGAGGAAGGTAGTACATCAGGTAGAAGTGATCTTCATCCTTGTAGAACATAGAATTCTTACAGAAACACAACAATTAAGGCAGAAAATGTCTGACAAGTGTTATGATAGAAACGTACTAGAAGTTTACGCCTACTGACAGCTAGTATTTGTTAAGTTTTCTATATTCCAGGCATGAGGTACCCATTTGACTTACAGTATCTTATTCAATTGTCACAAATAGTCATGAATGAGATACAGCCATCATTGTCTCTATTTGAGAAATTACGATTTTGAAGTGCCAAGAGGTTGAACAAGATGCCCAGGGTATTTTGGTTACTAAGCATGCTGGGGAGGCGGGATTAAAACACAGGCCTTTGAATATTATAGAATCCACTTTTTTCTATGGTGATGAAACTGATGATCTTATTATTTGAGTTCTTCCATTTAAAGATGGAGCAAGACACCCAGGTAGATATTCCCAGGAAATTTTTACAAGTAAACACTTTAGAAGGAACATAAGTGATTGAAAGATATCTTGGTGTTACTGCAGTTGATACAAACTTAAGTGACTTCTTGTACCTGTGACCATTTTCAGCAATAGAGATAAGAAGCCTGGAAATAAGTGTGGGAAATATCATTTTAGATGCATAAATAAAGAGGGAAAGAACCCGAGCAGTAGATTCCCGACAGAACCAAACCTGATGGGGAGATGGAGTTTATTTTCTGCCCTGACTTGGAGGATGCTCGTTGTAGGCTGAAAGGAAGCTAAAATTGTGAGTCTCATGGCTAAAAATAGTTCATGGTCCTGAGTGTAAATACAATTCCCTTATGCTATATTTACACCTAGAATTTTTTCTCTGAGGAAGAGAATGCATATACTTGTACTTTGTTTATAATCAAGTGTTTAAATCCCTAAAATGACATTAGATCCTCTGTGTCTTATAAGTGGCAAATATGGTAATAATAAAAACTCTTTATCTCTGCTGCCAGACAGCTAATATCATAATCACAAGTTATGACATATTGAGAAAAAATTCCAGGGTATATCAGAAATAGGGTCAGGATTTCATGCTCCCAGAATCACAGAACATCAAACCTTAGAACCCTACAATCATTTCTCCCAAACACAGGAATAAATAACTGATAAAACCCAGGTTCGAGTTACCCCCTGTCTGGACTCAGAATGGCACTCTTGAATTCCACATATATCAATGTCCTCAGTATAAGATAGAGGGTCAGCACCCTAACCCATGTTATTTCCCCTCTTTCTTGCAATTCTGCAACTCCAGAGAAGTAACAAAACACAGTTCTCCAGGCAGCAGAGACTGCTTGAAGATATTAATGGAGATGAGTGTGATAGCACCTCTATCAATACTTTTCTCTCCATGGAAGAGTTTTCACTCCTCCAGACATACTACTTTTTTTGACGTTGGACAATAAATAAGCTCTCTTAGAATCTGGTCTTTTAATTTTGTACTAGAAAAAATGTTTTGGCTCCCACTCCACCAGACTCTAGGCTGCTTTAAGACCAGCACAGGTTACCAAGGCCTCTGCCTCTACCTTTATTGAACAGGCAACGGCTCTAGGGATGGAAGACAGGATGAGGAAAACGTCCTAGTATCTTTTTTATTCTGTGTTTTCTCCGGAAGTCATGTCTTTATTCAGTCTGACTGAATCTCTCTTGCAGTGTAAGTTGTGCTGTACACAGGCTGATTCTACTTGTTCATTCTCGGACACTTTCAGGCATTCCCAGAATACACCTCAAGGGAGAGGGAAGAATTAGGATTGGAAGAAGCAAATAATTCATGAATGCATATTTTTTTTCTGGTGCTATGGCCCACATATGATACACAAATACCATCAACTGCTATTTCTGTGATATTCTCACTGAGATGCACCAGCACCTATGTCAGTGAGCTGTTGGTATTTATCGTGCAGGCACTGATGTCATTGCACCCCAATATCTCGACAATTTTATCCTCTCTGTTTTCTTCTACATTGAGAAGATGGTCTAAAGCCTTCAGCAGCTGCAGTTCCCACATGACTGTAGTTTCTCTCTTCTTTGCATCAGATGTATTTATGCAGATGTCTAAGGTTTGGTCCGTGGATGAAGCAAAAATTTCTGTCATTTACAGCAGCATGGTCTGTATGATGAATTATTTAAACTACAACTTGACAACAAAGATGTTTGCCTATATGTCTTCCAGTAGTTTCATTGTTTCTCCCTTAATATTTAGATCTTTGGTCCATTTTTGTTTTAGATTAATGCATGGTGAGAAATAAGGGATTTTTTTCCATCTTCTGCAAACAGATACCCAGTTTTCCAAGGACCATTTGTTGAATAGGCTACCTTTCCTCCAACAGAAGCTCCTGGCCCCTTTTTTAAAGATTAAATAGCTCAGTCTATCTGGAAATGTTCCTGTATCCTCTATGTTGTTCCATTGATTCATGTGTTTTTGTCCTGGCACTATGCCATTTTTGTTACTGTTGCTTTGTAGTATAGTTTGCGGTCAGGTAATGTTATGCCTCCTGCTTTTCTCTTGTTGTCTGAGATGGTTTTTCTAAGCTGGAGCTCTTCAAGTTCCATATGAGTTTTTGGATTGTTTTGTCCAGGTCTGTGAAGTACTCTGTCAGTATTTTGGTGGGACTGCATTGCTCATGGGGCCATTTTGACAGTGCTGATGGCCTTAGTTACATTTTTTGCTGCTGAAACGCAATGCCATACCTCCAAAGTTATAGGAGGGAGGGCTATTTCAGCTCACAATTAGTACAAGTTCCAGTCCATAGTTGGCTGGCTCCCGGGACAGGCGGTATGCAGTGGGGCATCACAGAGGAGAAACCATAAATGGTGTGGCAGGCAGAAGGCAGCAAAAAACAAGGCAGCAAAAGCAGCCAGGAGGACCCTCCTTTTAGTCAGTCCCTTTGTATTGCATCTAGGCTACAAGTCTATTGATTATCGACACCCACACCCAGGGTGGTGCTTCCATTATTCATATGGTTAATTCCAGTATCACACCCTTGACTCATATTCACACATCCTAAATCATCACCTCTGGAAAGCCACACACATGAGAGTATGAGGTGTTGGGGAGACATCCTGCTACAAGCCATAACACTGGGTCTGCCTACCCAGCAGCCCGGGACAGCTTTCTGTTTTCTGCTGTTCTCGTCAATTTTTATCTAGAGAACTATAGTATTTCTGTAAACTTATTAAACTTCTGTGGCTATGTTCTTACCTAGGTATTTCATTTTTCTCATTCTACTGTCAATGTTATTATTTTCATAATTACCTTTTCATTGATTTCATCATTGGTATAAACAAATGTTATTTTTATGTGTGTTGATTTTATGTCTTACTACATACCTGAAGCTGGTTACTAATTCTAAGAGCTCTTGGTAGAATTCTTTGAGTTTTCTATGTAGAATATCATGTCATCTACAAATAATGATAATCTAAGTTTTCCCTTTTCTATGTATAATCTTTTATGTTTTTCCCTTGCCTGATTGATTTGTTCACTCCTTCTAGTACTACTATGTTTCCCTGAAAAGAAAACCTAACCAGATAATAAGCTCTGGTCATTACCATGGTGATGACCACTGTTATGCAGAAGTTTATGCTTCAGTCTTCTTTTGCTCAGTGGTTACTGTGTAATGACAGACAAAGCAAGGTGATTTAAGTGGAATTTTGACTTCTAGTATTCAAGGCTAATTATTTTCTGATTTGGTCTCATTTTCAGGGAAGCTTGGTATGCTGAATAGAAGAGGTGACATAGGGCATCCTTGTCTTGTTCCTGATTTTAGAAGGAATGCTTTTATTCTCTTTTTAATATGATGTTGGCTGTTTGTTCCTCACAAATGCTTTTAATCCAATTCATGGATGGTCCTCCTATACTTATTTTTTTCATTGTCCTTATCAAGAAGGGGTATTAGATTTTATTGAAAACCTTTTCTGAATCTATTGGTATGACCATGTGGCTTTTTACCTTGTTGCTATGAGGTTTCACATTTATTGATTTTCATATGTTGAACCAACACTGTATCTCTGGGATGAAACTTACTTAAGTCATGGCATATGTTTTTTTTTTTTTTTTTTTTTTTTTTTTTTTTTTTTTTTTTTTTTTTTTTTTTTGATGATGACTTTTCCATCTATTTTTTTTTTAGGAGAATGTCCTACATTTTAATTGGACTTTTATCTGATTTTGGAATCAGAGTAACAGTAGGTTCTATAAAAGAGTTTGCACATACTCCATCACTTTCAATTTCTTGGAAGAGATTGAGGAATATAGATGATATATTATCCTTGAAGTTTTGTAGAATGCAGCAGTGAATCTACTACGTCTTGGAATTTTTTCAATTAATGGACTATTTATTACTGGGTCTATTTCACTGTTTTTAATTGGGATGTTCAACAATTTTAGGTTGATTGAGGTAGCTTTTGTTAATTTGTGTGAGTCTTGAAATCTGTCCATTTCTTCAAAATTTGCTAATTTTTTGGAATACAAGTTTTCATAATAGTTACTATCTTCTGACTTTCTATAGTGACTGTTAGGATTTAGTCTTTTTCATTTCTTTCACTCCTAATTGCAGTGATACAAGTCTATTTTCCTTTTTTTCCTGGTAAACTTAGTTGAGCATTTATCTATTTTGTTTATTCTTTCAGTGAGCCAGCTCTTCAATTCACTGATTCTTCGCATTTTTCATTTCAATTTCACCAGTTTCTACTTTAATCATTCTGAGTTCCCTCCTTTATTTTGGTTCGGGCCATGATTGTTGTTGTTTCTCAAGTTTCTGAACGTTGCTCTTAGGTTTATTTATTTGAGCTCACTTTGCTCCTAATGTAGTCCTCAATTGCTATGAAATCCCCATTAAGACTGGTTTTATCATGTTCTTGTAGTTGTACAGGGATTGTATCTGACTTCCAAAATTAAAAATAAAAGTTGTTATGGATTAAAACCTGGTGGTCAACTTAACACTAACTGAACTGAATCAGCATTGTACTGAGTGTAGACGGCCCACCTGAGGAAAGCTACCAGCAGAAATGCAGATGTGGAGAAGAGCAGGGCATTTTGGGTTCTCCTGAGTGTTGCTGTTTCGAGCTGTTGGTTCTCCTTGAGGAGCTTGTCATGTGGGCTCCCTGATATGAATTCGGCCATTTTCACTGGAGGAGCTGGGGACTTTGTTGCTGAGGGGCTGTGGTTCACTTTGGGGGAGCTCTACTCCTTACACTGAGCATTGCTTCCTGACTTCAGAGGGGAAGATGTGTGCTGTTTAATCTCCAGGAGAAGCTTTTCACACTGGCTTCCTGACATGTCCAACTGTGCTTATTGTCGGAGGAGCTCAGGACCTCATTGTCACTGAGGATGGCTGTGGTGATTTTCAGGGGAGCTCTGATCTTTATTTTGAGCATGCCTTCTTGGCTCCAGTGTAGAACTCTTGACCCTATTAGCACAGATACTTCACTCCACTGGCATAGACTTTCTGGCTTCCACCGCTGACCTTTGGGCCTTCCCAGTGCAGATCCATGAAACAGACTTGCGTGAGTCATTGTCATGGGCTCTAGGTTTTCATCTTGACTCATGTGGGACATGCTGTGGGATCTAGGCCCTTGACTGGATTTTCTAGGTGTTTAGTGTTATGGACAGATTTCTTGCACTTTCTTGTGTTTAACTCTGATGACCATAATAAAATAATATTATAAATTGGGCTGGGGATTTAGCTCAGTGGCTTAAGTGCTTGCCTGGCAAGTGTGAGGTCGTGAGTTCAATCCCCGGTACTACTACTACTACTACTACTAATAATAATAATAATAATATAAATTCTGTGTCCTGTATATAATTGCTCCCCTTGAAACCCTGACTACAACAAAAGTATGTCTTGATTGCTTCTCTGACCCAATGTTGTTCAGGAGAGTATAGTTAATTTTACAAGTGCTACTACATTTTTATGATTGTTTTCTGTCCTTGAATTATAATTTTGTTGTACTGTAGTCTGATGGTACATATGGAGTGATTTTAATTCCTTTCTATTTAATTAAGCAGGCCTTGTGTATTATTAATATGTAATCCATTTTGCAGGAAGTCTTTTATGCTACTCTTTGAAATAGATTGAAATACTCTGTAGATATCTATTAAATTTTTATAATCAAAGATGTGGTTCAATGCTGATACTTCTTTATTGATCTTTGTTTGGCTTTCATCTACTACTTCGACAAACTGGTGGTTTAAGATACCGTAATATAATTGTGTTCCTATTTATTTGATCTTTTATTTCTGCAGTATTTTATCAAGATAGGTGCTCCCATATTTAGTGCATAAATATCAGCCTTTTCTCTTCTTGTTAGGTTGTTCCCTTAACTAGTATGTAGTGACCTCCTTTGTCTCTTCTAACCAGCTTCAGATTTAAGTCACCATGTCTGAGATTTAAACTGCTACACCTGCTAGTTTCAGAGGGGGGTCCTCATGCATAATATATTCTTTTCCATCCTTTGATTTTTAATCTATGAATATCTTTTTAATTGTGAGTTTCATGAATGCAGTAGATTATGTTTGTTGATTTAGTCTGGCTTAATGATAAAAGAAATTGCAAAAAACCTACAAACACGTGGAAACTGAATAATACACTCTTGAGCAATCAGTGGGTCACAGAGAAGATTAAAGAAGAAATTAAACAATATCTACAAGTAAATGAAAATACAGACACAATTTACTGGATTTTGCGGGATGCAATGAAAGCAGTCCTAAGAGGAAAATTTATTGCATTGAGTTCCCACATCAGGAAGACAGAACGAACACAAATAAACAACCTGATGCTACAACTCAAACATCTAGAAAAAGAAGAGCAAGCCAAGCCAAAAGCCAAAAGATGCAGTCTGGCAATCTGTCTTTTAATTAGAGAATATAGATCATTCACATTGAGAGATATTAATAGCCTGTGTTATATGCTATCACTGCACTTTTTCTCTTTTGGTGACTCCTTTTTTTTCCATTTTTACTGTCATTTCTGCCTATGATATTCTTTAGTATATTGCAGAGTTCTGGCTTTACGATAGATAGATAGATAGATAGATAGATAGATAGATAGATAGAGTATACTATATATATATATATATTTGTAGCTATACTATATATATATCTATACTACAGATATACCTATATATTATACTATATATATAATATATATATATACATATGTAAGTATATATACAGGTCAGATATATATATATATATATATATATATATATATATATATATATATACCTGACCTGTATATATACTTATATATATATACCTGATCTTTTGCATGAGATGTGCTTATTCATCTATTTTGAAAGACAGCTTTTCTGGGGATGTTCATCAGCATTAGAAGTTGTTTGTTCTTATGGCTTGAAAGCCTTTGCTCCAAGCTCTTCCAGTCTTAAAGTTTGTGTTGATAAATTTGCTGCAAGTCTAATGCGTTTACCATTACATTTGATATTTTGTTCATCTCATACTGCCTATAAAATTCTGGTTTTTGTTTTTCATTTTGTTTTGTTTTGTTGATATCGGGCACTTTAATAAAGATGTGTCTTAGTGAGCTTCTTTTTTGAGGACAGTTGTTTAATTTTTGAAAGCCTCATTTGCTTGTGTGTTAAAATATTCTCCTTATTTGGGAAATTTTTCTTCTATGATTTTTGTAAACATATTGATAATTAATAATTGTATCTGTGATATTGTCTAGATTTAACTTCAGATCACTTTCAGTTAGTTATTTTAGTCATTGATTAGCTGCTGGGTGCTGTTTTCTTGTTCTCTTTTTTGTGTGGTTTCCTTGAGTACTTCATAATTTACTCCAATTTCTGACACTCTGTCTTCACATTGGTCATTTCTGCAATTTGTGAATTCTATACAATTTTTTTTTAATTTCAGGAATTTGAATCTGGTAACATTAACAGGATTCTGTCTTTGGTGAATTACTCATTCATATTTGGAATCTGTTTTTAGTCAGCTATGCCAATGAATTTTAACTCATTTCCAATTTGAACTTCTGAGTTTATTCGTCTCTTCCTTAACCTTTTTGTAGAGTTCTGCTACCTGGTATTTACTCTCCTCTTTATTTGTGCCTCACTGATCTACCTAAGCAGAGTTGGGAGCATTGGGGTGGGGGTATTCTGTTGCCCTGATTTCCCATGTTCTTCCTTTTCTCTGTTAAGGTAATACTTCAGTCCTGAAGAGAAATTCTCCTCCTGGATGTTGGTCTCTTCTTCAGTGAGGCAGGTCTTTTGGGTATCATCTCTGTTGCCCTGTACTGTGGAAAATTCAGGAGTGAGTGGTGTCATCAGACTGGTGCAAGTCATCTTCTGTCACTTTCAGTCAGCACAGCACTGGAATATCTAAAGAGGGCAAATAGGCAGGGAGAAGAAATGAAAAGAAGATTAATAAAAAATTAAAAAGCATAATGGCTTCTTTTCACAAATGATACATAGAAAATCCTAATACTCTTATAATACGAAGTTGGTTAAACAAGGTGACAGTGAGTACTCTGAGAGAACTATTTGTTTTTACCACTTAACACAAAAGGACTTCAGCATTTTTAATAATGACAGAAGGGAAAACTTAGGTGCAAAATAAATTGCTATTTATTCTTCTACTATACTATATAATTTTCAGCTGTTTTTTTAATAAATTGCTCTTATTGGTACATTTTAAGTATTCATAATGATCACACTCATCATAAATGATTTTTATTCGTGTACATGATATATCTTGATTCTTTTTCTCATTCTCTTCCCTTCCCTTCAACCTCTATTACCCTCCTTATTTAGAAAAGTTTAGCTTTCATTTTTCCTTATTTTCTCTATTTTCCCCTTCCCCTTCTTCCCCTTCCCATTTCAATATTTCCTTCCTATTTCTTGATATCTATTATACATTTTTGTCCTAATTTAAAATTTTGGTTTCTCATACCATTGAAACAATAAAATCTTTACACATGTGTGTCCAATTTATTTCACTTAAGATTATGGTCTAAAGTTGCATCCATTTACCTAGAAATGTCTCGTTTATTTTTTCTTTATAGCATCATCATATTCCATTGTATAAAAAATCTTCTTTATGAATTTATGGTTGATGGGCATTTGGCTTATTTCTAAGATTTAACTGTTAAAAACTGTTCTGCTGTAAGTATGGGTGTGTGTATATCACCATGGTATGATGCTTTTAATTCTTATAGGAAGACACCATGAAGACGCTTCACTGAGTTAACTGGGACCTTTAGTCTAGAATTTTTGAGGATTCTCCACACTGATTTCCACAGGGGCTTGCACTGACATATGTTCCAACAGTGTAGAAGGGTTTTTTTGCAGCTTCCATACCAGCGTTTGTTATTGATTGATTTCTTGATAATAGTCATTCTTTCTGGAGTGGGATGGAATATCAACATTGTTTTAAATTGCATTTCAAATTACCAGTGATGTTGGACATTTTTATGTATTTATTTGTCATTTACATTTTTTCAACTGAAAAATATGTATTCATTTCAGATCCCCATTTCGGGGCTGGATCTTTAAATCTGGTGTATCTGTTTTGAGTTCTTTATCTCTTTTAGATATTGATCTTTTGTCTGAAGAAGAGCTGGCAAAAACTTTGTTTCACACTCTTTGTGGTGTCTCTTTGCTCTGTTGGTGACTTCTTTTGCACAATCTTTTTAATAAGCTGAGATCCCAGTTGTTGATCTTTTGTAATATTTCTCATGCAATCACGGTTTCATTCATAAAATCTTTGCCTTCATCTGTGTCTTCAAGAGTTGTACTTATTCTCTCTTCCAGCAGATTTAGTGTTTCTGTTTTAATATTTAGATCTTTGATCCATTATGATCTTAATATAGTGTATGGTGATAGATATGGATCTAGTTTTAGTCCTTGGCATGTGGAAAGCTAGTTTTTCTAGCAAAATAAGGCTTTTTTCCAGTGAACATGTTTGGCTCCTTTGTTAAAGATAAGGTGACTACATCATAAGTTTTTGGACCATTTTAAAATTAGGCATATTTTTGAACAACTGAATTTCATTTTTAAAATGTTCTGATCAATTTTCATTTGCTATATTTCCTAGAATAAATTTTATCTTTTAATTAATTTAAATCCTGTGTAAATCAAAAGTTCCCATCAGAGGGAGCTATTTTCCTGGATTTCCACCAAAATCTCCACTTTCAACTGAGAAAATTTTCATTCTGTGATAGGGACCCATTTAGGTCACAGAAGTATATTTCTTAGTAAATAAACATAGTTAACACATATTTTGTCTCACTATGTCAGTTTTAATATAGAGGATAATGCTTATTTTATGAAAATTGGAATTTGTAAGAAGGCTTTCCCCATAAGACCCAATATCCCTCTATCTGTCACAAGTTATATTTTAAAATATCTACAGAATTGAAGACTTATCACACCATCAGAGGCAATACTTTTCTCCCTATATGAGCCTTAGGTAGCATGGTTAATACAAAGTTAAACCAGACACTGCACTTCAGCTTAGTAGTACATCTATTACCACATTGTGAAATTTTCCAGACATTTTCTGTATCTTAATGTTCACAGGTATAATTATTTATAGCCTTCTCAAGCAAAATTGCCATGCTATGGATCTGTTTGGAAATTACAGATTGTGCCAAGGCTTGAGAAAGATGAGAAAGCCTTAAACAGGTCTATTATTTTTGGTACAAAATATGCATAATGAGCACACTCATTACATGTATCATGGATACTAGGTATATTTTCTGTCTCTGTATGTTTATTCAGAATATTAGGAAGGATAAATACAGCCAAATAATTGACTTTTAATGTATCTTAACTTCTACTGATCTTTTATGATCAATAGTGTAGACTTTATTCAAGATGAAGAACCTAGGTTAGTAAAAGGATGCCCCCCCAAGAGAGATACTGTTTCTCTTTTTTTTTATCAGTACCAGGGATCGAACTCACGACTGTGCACTTGCAAGGCAGGTGCTTATGCCACTGAGCTAAATCCCCAGGACACTGTTTCTTTATTAATATCTAATGTAGTTGTTCTATTTACTAGAGAGTAAATAATTTCAATTCACATAAGTAGCAATCATCTACTAATCTTGGATCCTTGTTCATAATGCTGCATAGTGAATTTCTTGTTTCTTACCTCACATACAGAATTTAAAAGTTTTAAACTCATACATAACACATTGGAAAAATCATAAAAAGACAGAGCAAAAGATTTGATATACAGAAATATAACATTTAAATTATTAAAGGCAAATGTTAACTTAATACATCATAAATTCAAAGCCTAACTAATCTCTTTTGTCTTTCTCAAATCAGATGTTGTCTCATGTTCCCAGAAAAACCTCATATGTGTGTTAACACTGTTAATTATTTTGAGTTTTAAAGGTCCATATTTTGAGCAGTTTGAAGACAATAGGAGAACTTTCTTATTTTATACTATTAAGTAAATATATATATATATATAATGAAGCTTCTAGTACATGTAAGTTTTTATGTATAAATATATACTTGTATGCATTTATTTTTCACACAGATATATATATATGTATACATGTGTGTATATATCTATATATAATGGAATAAAAAATATTTCAGGGCATATGGATTGACTTACATCTTTAAATCATAGAGTAGAGCCTAAGTGTGTTGCAAAGTAAGGTACCTGGACATAAATCTCCACAGAAAAAATGATGCGACATTCATAGACAAAAGCAATCTGTGGAAGCTCTGCCATCCACCCAACACAAAATTGTGACGCTATCACAAAGCTCATAAGCAAGAAAAGCTGCTTTAAAAAAGTGTGCCCACTCTCGCCACACCACTGGCATTTTTATTTACTGATCTTTGTGAATCTCTGGGAGAAACACTGGTAATCACTAGCAAATTTTATTCTCTCTGCACAAAGTGTAGGAACAGCCTAGGTGACAAGTATTCTCAGGAGTCCTGAGAAAGTTTGGGGCATTAAAAATGCAATGTATCTCTTGCCTAGGTTAAGTAGAAATGTGGTGCTAGGATTTTTGGCCCCTAATTCTGCACTGAGATGAGGGGATATGACTATGATAAATAAATTGCTATATAAATTGCTGAATTGCTATATCTATTCTCAGTGGCACCTGGTGATCACAGTAGCCTATGTCCTGTGCCCACTCACTGTGATGACAACAGAAGAAGCCCATCTTCTGAATAACACACAAAAAAGATGGAGCACTGGATGTATGTCGTACCTCAGTCATCTTCTACAGGAAGTTTCTGCCTCTAGTTTATGGTGCTCTGAAAAGAACACAATAGCAATGGTCAGAGGGTAAATCCTAAGTCCCTACTGGATTCAGTATGGCTGATTTTACACGAGACCAGGCTGCAGGAGTACTGTAACTAGTTTTCAGAGTTGTCGCCATTGAAACAGTCCTATTGCTGTGCTCATGGGGGAAAAGGAAACTAAGATTTCCCGTTCTATGACCTCGCTGACAGCGAAGTGAGAGTTTACTGTTGGCTCTGCCCTGGGGGCTGTACAGTCCCCATAGAAAAGGGAAAGAGAGAGCACAATAGTAAATCCCCGGTGAACCACAGACAGATTATGCTCATGCTGTAAATGCAGTGGCTAATTTCCTATTACACTTAGACTGTGTTCCCTGGAGAGGACACTGCACGATCTTGTTTCCTGATTAGATGAAGTGCATTGCATAGCTACGCTCACATGGAATCTTATGTGACTCATGAAAGGGATAAAAGTGTTCATCACAACTCCATGTTCTGCTGCTTTAGAGGCTCGTGTCATAGTCAAAATTATTATCTATAGTTTTCAGAATGATTTCAAAACACACCAAAAAGACAGTGTAGGCTGCAATTGATCTTTCAGGACCTAGGAGGTAAGTTCAGTGAGCAGTAAGGAAAAACAAAGGCATTCTGGCTTAATAAATTGGAGTTTCTAAATTCTATTTATATAAATGTCTTCCTCTGAGATTGAAGTTCAGGGGTCCATATCTTTCTCTCTTTCAGTGGTGGCAAACCAATGAAACACATGCTATTTGTTTTGCTTTTAAAATAAAACATGCTTATCCATGAATTATTTGTTTCTAAACTAAAACTTTAGTATTCTGGTTTAATCACAGTGTTGGCACCTTGCAATGAGTAAGTCTGTTTTGGGCTGCAGTTTGGGCACTTGTGTCTGAAAGGCTCACCATCAGTGCTCTAAACTTTCTATATTGTTCATTTCTGAGACTCAAGTGAAAATGGTGAATCAATCTGTTTTAGTAGCAGAGAATTCAGAGAAATTAGGAAGACTTAGGACATGTTATAACTGTCCATAATTTCCCTACTATGGGTAGAACTCTCGCTCTGCTGCATTTCATGATACTATGTAACGAATGCATTCCCAGACTCTAGTTCTTTCTTTTTCTCTTGAAATAATATTTTAGTTGTCAAACATCCCTGTCTAATTTAGTCAATCACCAGATTACCAACCCCTCTACCTCTGATTTATTGGTGAGATAAGGGCTCAGATGAAGAAAGAATGGAGAGGAGAGTAAGATTATTCTTTTTTGCTACATGTATCTTCTTCATTATCCTTTGAGTTTTCAACATTCATGTTTGTGCTTGGCGGCACAGGCTTCCACAGGGTGGATAGATTTGGTGGTGTGCTTTACAATGCATCCTTTGTTAGGTGTTTCCTAGGAAAATAATCACTCATCAAGGTAGGAGCAAAAGCAGATTCCGTGAGAACGGGTTGGGAAGATCTCTGTTAATCCAGTGATATCCCATGCAGTGTGAAAAATATTAGGAGAATAGTTGATTGTCCTCGAATGTTGTCTTTTTCCTGTGTCTGTTTCTCTCGTAGAAGAATGGACCCTGGGAACAGGTCTTCTGTGACTGAATTTTTCCTTGTTGGATTAACCAGGCATCCAGATCTCCAACTCCCCCTCTTCTTCCTGTTCCTAGTGATGTATATGGTAACCGTGCTGGGCAATGCGGGCTTATTAACTCTAATTGGGCTGAATTCGCACCTTCACACGCCCATGTACTTTTTCCTCTTTAACTTGTCCTTCACTGACCTCTGTTACTCTTCTGTGTTTTCACCCAAAATGTTGGTGAATTTCATATCAGAGAAAAATGTTATCTCTTATAGAGGATGTATGACCCAGCTCTACTTTTTCAGTTTCTTTTCCATTGCTGAGTGCTACTTGTTGACGGCAATGGCCTATGACCGCTATGCGGCCATCTGTAACCCACTTGTATATAACACGGCCATGTCCCCCAGAGTGTGTCTCAGCCTTATGCTTGGCTCCTACCTGATGGCGTTTTCCGGTGCCATGGCCCACACGGGGTGCATGCTGAGGCTGACCTTCTGTGACGCAAACG